>JAPWTK010001057.1:40000-94546 GCA_029963805.1 Aromia moschata | reverse complement strand
ACGGTCATTAATTATGACTGTTAAACTGCTTATACCGCAATTTAACAGTATTTAGAAAAATACGCTCAAATAGATAAGTACCTTGTGTTTTGCTTTTGACTTGCATTTGAGTAGAACTAGCTGAAACATAAAAAACTGACATAGTGAAAGAAAAGAGAAGATATCCTGGAGGATTCAAAATTGATTTTAAAAGAAAAGAATCATTATTTTAGACGTTATTACTAGTTTTTGTGAAAACAAATTGCCTTATGATGTTACATGATAACTAACTTAACTTCAAATATGTCAGAAAACAATGTTTTTTGCACTTTTAGGTTAGGATATCTCAAAAACCTGAAGTGATAAAGCAAGTCTGAGGCCAGATTCGGTTGTTTGCATGAAACCTTCGGAAAAGTGTACTAGAGTTTCTGCTGGCGAAAATCAATCAAATTTAGTTGGCCTCTGTTACCTCTTATTATATACATAGAATTAGCCAGAGCTTTTAAATGCAACGCTAATTGACACTCAAAATTCTTTCAAACACAAATAGCCGGAAAAAATGATCAGCGGAATAGAAGCCACACCACCCATGAATATCTCAAATACGATATTGCTCCATTTGCTCACGAGAAAGTGGATATTTGATTGGCACACGGATAATTATATAAGTAATTTGGCAACTCAAATGTCATTAACATCAATTAGCGTTCCCAGCAGTTCGTTTGAACAGCCACGCGCCTCTGGCCAAAACGAGGAGCGTTGCTCTTTATTTACATATCATTTTTACCCAATGACTTAGTAAGACTGAATTAGTTCTTCAATGGTACGACTGATTATTATCGATCGGTTAAATTGGACCTGTAAACGTTGTAAAAACTTGTTTCTTTGTATGGCGATGATTAAGATGTGCGTCACATTTTGTTTGTTTTTCATCGATTAAAAGCTATGCTTCTAAAAAATATGCAATAGAGAATTCGTTCATGTAAGCCATAAATATAAAAGGAATATACAGTGTCCGACATAAAGTTGGAACCATATTGGAATCTCTTTTAATATTAGAGTTTGATAAAAACTTTTGGAGACAATCACTTCTGCTTCCAAAATAACTTAAAATGTACAGTTGACAGCTGATATCCGGCAACTATCAAATTTATGATTTTCCAAAAAAATCTTTAGAAAACAGTCTACATTTTTAATAATTCGAAAAAATGCCACTAAGAAATTATGTCCCTAACGACAATTTATGCCTATATGGCTATTTTGAGCGAAACATTTTGATATCCAAAAAATTTTATGTTTTCGAAGTTTTTGATTCACTCCCGTAACTAACTGATCGGAAAACATTTAAAACGCTTCATAGCAGTTAGACGAGGAAATTTAGCATTCCACCTCCAAAATTTCCGCAGTAAGATGGATTTTCACGTATTTAGGCTCGTTGGGTTCCTTGTAAAATTTAGAAAAAATGTTACCTATTTTTGTCATATACAAATCAGAAACTGCATTACTGCACCTAAAAAATCCATTTTTTGGGGTGCAATTTTTCCAGCCAATTAAAGAAAAAATCTTAATTTGAGAATAAATTGTCGAAACGCGCTGAATTTGAATTGAAACGCGCCGATCACGAATCTGATGTCAGAAATTGACCCCGATGAACCTGGGGACCATGAACCCTGGTCACCAGGCCCATCCCCGAGGTTTTCCCTCGAATTCGACTTGAATCTAAACGAAAATGGTTACTCGGGGGGTTTTTGGGGTAGCTGATCATGAATACGTTGTTAGTTTTGTTGTCCGTTACACCTGGAGGACAATTGTATTGTCATCATTGTTAGAACATGTAGCATTATTTCGAGTATTATGTTTATAAATATGTGTTGTTATGTATATAAATATACATATGTATATGTATATTATATGTAAGAAAAATGTCTACATACATGCATGTAATAAAAAAATATATAAATAAGAGCTTTTAAAACATTTTGAGTAAATACTGCGAAAGAAAAAAAAAGATTTTCAATGAAAATTTGAACATTAAAATAAAAAAAAAAACGTACTTACATTTGATTTCTTTCCAAAATCCTTCAAATGTTGAAAATAGTTCGTGACTGTACAAAATTAATGGCTAAACTTTGGAGATAAGTAAGGAATGTGACAAGGCTTGTGACACTGATGTCATATTCATGTCATATTCATGATCAGACCCTAAAAACCCCCGTGACCATTTTCGTTTAGATTCAGGTCGAATTCGAGGGAAAACCTCGGGGATGGGCCTGGCGACCAGGGTTCCCGGTCCTCCAGGTTTAACGGACAACAAAAATAACAATGTATTCATGATCAGCGACCCCAAAAACCCCCGAGTAACCATTTTCGTTTAGTTTCAGGCCGAATTCGAGGGAAAACCTCGAGGATGGGCCTGGTGACCAGGGTTACTGGTCCCTAAAATTCATCGGGGTCAATTTCTGACATCAGATTCGTGATCAGCGACCCCAATGATCTCCGAGTAACCAAATTCAGCCCGTTTCGACAATGTATTCTTGAATTATGATTTTTTCTTTAATTGGCTGGAAAAAGTACACCCCAAAATGCATTTTTTAGGTGCAGTAATTCTGATTTGTATGTGACAAAAATAGGTAACATTTTTTCTAAATTTTACAAT
The DNA here is from genome assembly GCA_029963805.1 of Aromia moschata. Lineage (NCBI taxonomy): Eukaryota > Metazoa > Arthropoda > Insecta > Coleoptera > Cerambycidae > Aromia > Aromia moschata. Next base: position 91,911 of record JAPWTK010001057.1, on the reverse strand, counting down.
GAATCCAACGAGTCTAATTACGTAAAAATCCATCATATTGCGGAAATTTTGGAGGTTTAGCTCTTTTTTGTGCTAAATTTCCTCGACTAAGTGTACAGTCTGTCATTGCAATGGATACTGTGCTAATAATATTCGTAGCTATCGTTGGTTTTAAAGGTTATTAATATTCTTAATCGAAAAAAAGGTCTGAATTATTTTCCAATGTAAAAAAATCATCCATTATTTTTCAATTGTTTTTTTTTATTAAACTTCATTTTGTTAGTACAAAAATGGTTTTAATTACAATTTGGCTATCTTAACACGAAACTACTACTTAAAAATAACAAACAATAAATAACTTAATATGCAAAAAAAATCAGTAATAACCATGTAATGCCGTTGAAAACTGCATAAACCTTACATATTTATCTGTGTGACTTCCTTCACTGTCCATGCATTTTTCAGTTTGGCGGTTAAATTCCCTGACGGAATTCAGTAAGAACTACTTACGAATATCTGTACATATTTTTCTTATACCATTTTCTAAATGATCCACATTTTGAAAAGGCCTCCTTTGTACACTTGTTCCTTTAAATATTTCCAAAAGAAAAAGTAATTTATGTTCAAATCTGGCGAACGCGGTAAATTGCCCTCGTCCATTTCTCTAAAGATTTAAATTTCTGACTTAGCAGAGTGATTCCGTCCGTCTTGTTGAAAAACCAAATGGAATCTATTTGGTATTTGAACTTTTTTGAACAACACGAAATTGCAGCAATTGTGGACGAAATGCCGTTTAGTGAAAGATCGTAGGCGTAAAATATCATTAGGAACATACTTTCTTTATGACATTTTTCGAAATATTAACAATTTAGGCCATTTTCAAAAATTTTTTTGGAAAATCACAAATTTGACACTTGCCAGATGTTAGCTGTTAGCTGTCAACTTTGAATTTGGTGCATTTTAAGTTATTTTGGAAGCAGAAGTGATTGTCACCAAAAGTTTGTATCAAACTCCAATAATAAAAAAAAAACAGATGGTTCCAATTTTATGGCGGACACTGTATATACAGGGTGTCCCCGGATTGAGTTGCCTATAGGTGAAATGGACAAAAAATTTAATTTTTCGACAAAAAGTCATTATTCATAAAAAGTTTTGCTTGCTTTGAAACATCCATAAAGTTTGTTGTTTATTCAATTTAACATACAGGGTGTTAAAAAATAGCAAAAATTAAATAATAATGAAGAGTAAAATACCTTAAATATTAACGCTATGTAAAAAAGATATTAAGAAAAATTGTTTACAATTAAATTTAATACTCAAATATGAAAGCATGGCGTACTAGTCAATATTAGTATTTTGAATAGATTCCGCAATTTTTATCATTGTTATATGTTTAGCCAGTATAGCCATTTTCCTTTTAAAACAATATGTTTACTAAAGGCGCAGACATAATAAGAAATCATAAACCCCAAAAATATTATTTAAACATTTATTTTGAAGAAACAGCACGTCCAGATAATCATTTAGTCAATCAATAATGTAGTTAATAGGTTGTCTTTACACTATTTCTTCTCAAAGTCCCTAATTAGAATATTTGAAATTCCAGTAAGCCATCAATAAGGCAATTGTTATTGTTTGACATTGTGTTTGACAAAGCGCTTGAAATTTCAATTATTGATTTTTAATTCCAAATAATCCTTACTTTACAACATACAATTTATCTTATTAACTGTTATGTTCATTTATCTTATTAACTGTTATAAAACTATTAATTGTTTCATGAAAAATATCCAGAAATCGAAATTAGCCGTCAAAGTTTGAAAAAATTAGTACGAAAATTTGATTTAACTGGTGAAATGCGGAAAAAAAATCAAAAAAGGTCCATGATGACGATAATGCAACCGCAATTCTAATTTTAAATTCAGTCTAAGAAAATCTAAAACTATCACTAAGAAAGAGATTTACACAAACTGATATTAGCAAGACACACATTCAAAGGATTTTAGCCAAAAATAAGTTTAAAGCTTTCAAACCGAAAATAATGCACACCTTGGAAGTTGGTGATGATGCACGTTGATTAGATTTCTGTTTAGAAATAGGAGCGAGGTTTACTATAGGTATGCATTTTCACAAGAGTATAATTTTTTCCGATGAAAGCACTTTTTCTACCAATGGAGTGGTATCGTCGCAGAATTGTCGTTTTTTTGGGCACAAGAAAATCCGTCTTTTTCAGTTACTTATAGAAGTCAAAATTTAAAAAAAGGTAATGTTTGGTGTGCAATTACTTTCAATCGAATAATTAGTCCGTATTTTTTTAAAGAAAATTTAAATAAAAATTCATACTTGGAGATGCTAAACACATTTTTCTGGCCAGAATTAGACGAAGAGAATTTAGAATATAGCAAAAAAAGCATATTTCCAACAGAACGGATGCCCCGCCCATTTAACAATTCAGGTCCTCAGTTGGCTTAACAAACAATTTGGAGAGAAGTGAATCGGAAGATATGGACCTATATGTTGGCCAGCAAGGTCTCCTGACTTGTCGCCACTTGACTTTTTCCTTTGGGAATTTTGAAGAAAATTGTTTATAGACAGCCGATAGAACACAATATTGATTTACTCAAGACTTGGATCATTCAAGCAATGGCCCAAGTAAATCAAGAAATGATCCACTCAACATACACATCTTTTAGAACGAGACCGGAGAGGTGTGTTGGACTTGGAGACCTGCATGTAGAATAGTTATGGTGCGTGAATAATAATTTTGCTGTTTTTTTTTCATAATAATTGTTGAATTTTTTTATTAAATCATAATTTCTTCAAGCAAAACTTTTTATGAAGAATGACTTTTTGTCGAAAAATTAAATTTTTTGTCCATTTCACCTATAGGTAAATTAAATCCGGGGACACCCTGTATGTAGATTTTAGTTACACCTACGAGTGTTCTACGAGTGTTTCTAGAGTGGACTCAGTTCAAATAAGAATTCAAGTACGTATACATATATATATAAATACTTATATACTTGTATATACGTTTTTTTTTTCTGTTTTTATATACCCAGTAAAAGTACCCTTCATATGATGTGACAGCCTTAACAATTCAATAAGGTTAAATACTTAAGATTAAGAATAGAAAACATCGATTTTTGGCTCGGAAAAATTTGATGACATTTTTTTAATAGCTAGTTTTATTAGTCTTAAATTTTAACATTATCAATCGATATATTATTATATTTTTAAATTAATTATTCATTAAAAATTATATTGCATGTAAATACGAGAAAATTAATCATACTGAATACAATTTAATATACAATGAGAGACAAAAGTCCTGAATTAATTATAATTTGTCCTTCTGCATCATTTGCGTGTATATTTCCAACATTCCCCTCCCTCAACTTTCCGAGTTATGACGTCATTGCCATATTTTGTAAGTGTAAACGGTTTGGGAAGGATGAATATGACAAGTATACGTTCTTTTCGGAAAAATTAACCGTTATGAAAATAACTAACAAAAAATATTTATGGCAATTTCTTACGTGAAAGTGGAGAAATAAAACTTTATTGCATTATAAAATACAAATTATACGTAAAACTTGGTTTTACCTACATATGTCTGTTGTACATATTTTTTAGATACATTATTTATTTTTTTGAAATACTGGTTTGACCTTTAAGTAAAAGTTATGAGGTCAGCTTAATAATAATACGTCACGTTCAGATATTTCACGAGTGAAGCGTTTTGTTTTTAAACACCGGAAGTAAAACTAGGAAAGTAACGAATAAATAATAAGTAACCGTTAGTGTCCGTACATTAATATCATAGCATGTCTCTAATTACTTCCTTATCGACAGAGACTCGACCAACTTGCAAATAAATGATATCCACATGGTACAGTTATTCTCCAGTCCAATGCAGTTTCCTCGCAGTTGCCGCAAACTTTACAACACCAATTTCAAAACCTTTTGTTACGACAAATTCGTCGTAGGTGTCCAATATCAGAATAAGAAATATTATGTGCCATTAGATATACAGGGTGTTCCATTATTCAGGGACCACAGCGAAATTACAGAACTACAGATTATTTAAAAATATTACAATTTAACCAAACTTACCTTACTTTAAAACTTACCAAGATACAGAGCGTCAAAGTTATAATTTTATTTTCGATTTTCCTAAATGACTTAAATTTAAAAAAAATGGTTATTTGGGAATTTTTTGAGAAGGGGGAATTTTAATTTCTCAATCATTTTAATGTAAGCTAATTGCAATAACATATTTAAATCATTATTGTCAGATTTACAATTAATATCCTTTTAAACATGGGCAGCTGACGATTCTATCACTCAAAATAAGACAATTGACATGAACATGCTTAAATAAAATATTTTTCGTTTCCGAAATACAGCGTGGTAAGTTGAAAATTAAAAAAAAATGTATTATTGAAAATATTTTTATTATTACCTACCTATGATTACTTTTTCAAATTTGGCAGGAGGTTTTATTGTCATAAGGGACACCTAAGTGTAGAAAAACCAATTAACTTACTTTTGGCAGTGGCATAGAATGTGGGTAAGTAACACCTTTACCCCCCCTAAATATTACGCCCCTGTCCAAACAATTTTTACTTAGTAAATAATTATTGGGGCGGAGGACAGCACAAAGTATATATTTTTTTAAAATTCCGACGTTTTTCAAGGCTAAAAATTGAAGTACAAACACATAAGCTTCTATGAAGTACAATATGTACTTATTGTTAGATCATAATTATCAAAAAACCTTACAATGCAAGTTGTTCGACTTAAATAGGTAAGTAATTTTTAATTTAGGTTAATTAAATTTACTTTACTGACGTATTTTTTATGTTAATAACTTGTCTTTTGTAATAATTTGTGTTTTATTAATTTTAAATAAGTAACGTATTTATTTGCACAAATTGTCTTCGTTTAAAAACTTCATAGAAGCTCATGGGTTTGCACTTTAATTTTTAGCCTTGAAAAAGACGCCAATAAAACGTCGAAACGTCGGCATTTTAAAAAAATATATGTTTACCTTGTGCTCTTCTCCACCCCAATAATTATCTACCAAGACATGAATCAAGGACAATAACATTAATAATGGATTAATTTTGACTATAATTTTATTATGTATTTTACATGCTTGCGTACTACTATTGTAATCCCATGATTTTCGAGATATTTGTACTTAATTGTTGGTAGATTTTATTTCAAATTAAATTGTCTTTTAAAATTTTTCCAATGTATTATACACCTTTTTTTTTGTAAATCAAAGAACAACTTTGTTGTTGCATTTGGACAATATCAAATATCTTTAAAACGGTCAATCGGAGCGACATATAAAGGGTATACGTTTTCTATTAATAAACGGTGGAAAAACGGATATTTTTAATTAAAATATAAGTATACTAAGATGCAAAAGAGTTTCACCCTTTCTTAGAACTCAGAATGCTGCAGAGAGCGCCCTCTACAGTTTGTACATCAAACTGATTGACAAATTAAAATTCCTCTTCTTTAAAAATTCCCAATCACCTAATTTTGTAAAAAAAAAAAACTATTTACGGAAATCTAAAACAAAACTATAACTTTGACACCTTGTATCTTTGACAACTTGTATCCCAAGGGTACCAGTAACTTTTGGACTGGGGTAAGTTTGGTATGGTAATAACATTTTTACCCGAAGAATAGGTAGCTTCGCTTAATGATGGGACATCCTGTATGTACTTGAGAAAATGTATGAATGGAGAAAATGATGAAGGAGTTACTACTTTCTAATAACACTAGCTACTTGTATCAATCGAATTATTCCCATGTAATATAGACTATACACACACTGAGTTTATAAAAACCGACGCATTTTTTTTTTAACTAAATCTTACATTTATGTAATTAGCAAAGTGGTAGAATTTTTGCATGTATTTTTTAAGACACTTTTCTAAGATAATTCCGACAATGTTATTAAAAAGTTATACAGTTTCTGAGAAAATTCGAAATTAAATTTCTTCTTGGATTGGTAAAATAGTGGAGTAAAATAGGGTTTTAACGAATAATATAAAATCACTACATATTTAAGATGCTCTAAATATGTATCACTAGGTATAGACAATAAAATATAAATATTTTTAAATTAAATAAAGAAACTAAAACAAAATTTTCGTTAGTCGTCATCGTAACACTCAACGAATATCATTGTCTTTTCTGTCTAGGAATAAAAATGTAATTTGAATCCCTCAAATGAATGAAAATAATTGTTTTGATATTTTTGTTATATCTAATGGATATGTGTTTCCAAATCAGGACAATAAAAAAAATCTTTTAACACGTTTGAACATTCAGTAGATATATACATATGTATATTCGTAACTGGAGAAAAATAAATGAGTTTCTTGCATTTCACAGTCTTAATTTCGTGTTTTTTTTTTAACAAATTGGTTTACATTTTACTAATTTTGAAGATGTTTTTTTTTATATTCTAATATTCTGGGATATTTTATTTGACTGTATATTAAATCGGTTGATTTATACTATTATTAATATACAGATAATACATATTTAAAAACGCAGTTAATGGACAGTTCTACGACAGTGGATATGTAATACACAACAACATACATTTTCACAGATCCTCTGAGAACCAGGTCACATACGAATGCAGGCAGAAGCTTTCTAGTTAAAAACACGTTAGTGCAGTGGCGGCTGGTGATAAAGGGCACAGGGGCATGTGCCCAGCCCAAATTTCAATAGAAAATATTTCTTTTTGTGTTAATTTACGATAAATTACTGTTACAATAATATCAATTAATTGTATACGACAAACTATTTTAAAACACAAATAATGATTTTTATCACATATATACCTAAGCACCGAGTCACCGTAGTTTGAATTCGCATCGAGCCACCGTAGTCGCATTTCGCGCGCGTGGGCGAGGGCACACAGTTTCCCAGCCCTCGTTTTTAATCAGGGCTTTTTCAGTGACTGGTAAATTATGGCGACCATTGCAGACAAAACATCGTTAAATTGTTCGAAAATCAGCTGAACGGGTCACACTTGTTGAGTGACCGCTTTTAGTTTTATTGTTTATTTTCTTCGCTGAGAAGTGTGTTTTTACTGTTTTTGATTGTGAAACGTTTTAAAATGAATTCGGTGGACTTTTTATTGACTAATAAAGATATTACATACGAGATCCGAACGAAAATTAAACGGTTAGGAAGGCCGATAGCCGATTTGATTATTTCCAAAACAGACGTAGGAAAATCGCGAAATTATTCACGAAATTTGAATAGTAGTGTCTACGACATATTTAAGTGGTTATGTGGGTGTCCTAAAAGAAACAAACTGTTTTGTTTTATTTGTTTAGTGATGCGTGGCAACCCAAGTGCATGGACTCAAGAAGGGGTGAGTGATTTAAAACATTAATTTAAATGAACGAGCTAAGAAACATGCAAGCTCCAATGAAAAAACATTTACATAACATCTTAGATTGTAGTGTGTTGGGAAAGGTAGACATAAGGCAACAGCTTGATAGTGCTTATCGTGAAAATATATGACGTCACAATGAAAATGTGGATAAAAACAGTCATATTTGAAACCAAATAATTAATTGTATTAAATTTTGTGATACTAATCCGGGACTTTAATGAAAAGGCGATTAACATTTTTGTGAACAATAAGGACAGGCGAGCTGATTTCCTCTACAAATAACTGTAAGATACGTATATCAAATTTTTTTCACATGTTGCCACCCATTATTTTAATATATTTAAGCCCTCAATATTCGTGAATAAATATTATTTCAAAAAGCTACCAAATCCCAAAAAATATTCTTGTGAAAGTCTATATTTTTGTATAAAAGAATTTTTCATTGAAATTCTGAAGTGTCAGTAAAACGCATGACCTTGAAAATTTTAAAAATTTTGCCTGCGGCGCCATTGGTAGGTAATAAGTAATCCTACTGACACACTCTCTGCCCACCCATGTAACACACCCACGAGCCGCCACTGCGTTAGTGTCTGAACAGTATTTTGTTAAAGCTTTCAAGACTCACATGATCTTCGTCTACGCTATTTATATGTACATATATGTATGTATTTATATGTACCGGGTGGGCCAACGAAAACGAAAATGTCGAGTTTGTGGTGAAGTAAAATAAAAAATTTGGAAAAACAGTCAGGCACGTCAAATTTACTCTTGAGGGTAACATATTTTGCAATAATTTTTTTTTCAACATCTTTTCAACCCTTAGCGCTATGGGGACAACTATTCGAATTTTAAATTGCATTATAGTGTAAGTACTACCTTATTTTAAAGATTTTTGTACACTAAGTGACATTTTCTTAAGGAACAAGTTTTTGTTCCTGTGAGTTTGTTTTTGAGAAATTCAAAATATATATTTCACAAAAGTATGTAGTTTCTTGTTAGTGAAACAAAAAACCTGTATATAGAACAAAAACAACTGATAAACGTTAATGAAATATTTTATTACTTCAATAAATGTTCGAATTGACCACCGCTAGCTTCCACAAATTTTGTTCAAAACGATTTCTCAGATGTGGGAGAGCTTGAGGAGTGATTTGACGACATTCGTCTATAATCCTCTGTCGGAACTCTGGAAGGGGTGGCATAAACCTTACTTTCTAAATGTCCCCAAAGAAAAAAATCAAGAGGACTAAGATCTGGAGATATAGCCGGCCATTCCAAAGTTCTTCTAAGGCCGCTCCATTGACCAAGAAAAGTCGTGTTCAAAAGCTCTGTAGCTGGTCTTGCATGATGCGGGGGAGGGGAGTCCACCTTGTTGGAAAGTCAGTCGGTCTTCTAAGCATTGGTCGTCATGTTTGACTATATCCATATGTAATAGATGTGCAACATTTTCAATTGAATGGAAATAATGTTCTCATGTTAGATTACCGTCGAGAAAAATAGGAACAATGCTTCGATTTTCAAAGATTCTCGCCGACAAAATCATCTTCATTTAATTGAAACCTGTTGATGTTGATGTGCTGCTAGTGTTTGTCACAGCCTCTAGTTGCCTTTTGCTTAAAGTTGAGCCCGCCCCAAAACTCCAATTTCAAACGCTTCATTTTTTAGTTAACGTTCACCTTAAGTCACGGTTTTTATTAGCTACATAACCCGTTTCCTGAAACTCCAGTACGTATTTTGCATTATGATGACAGGATTTAATTGCACAAAATTCACAAAGAATCTTAACTTCATATTTAAAACTCGCATTTAATACTTATTCAACGAACCAAGAGAATAATTTGGTTAATAGCATAAGGCTATTGATAGTTACACAAAGTTATATGTGTTAATTTTTGTTCCAAATCCAGGAAAAAAAATATTTCTCAAACAAAAAGAAAATACTTTTATAAACTGTAGAGTTTGAATTTCTCAAAAACTAATAATTGACAGAAACTAAATAATTGTATGTTACTCAGTGTACAAATACCTTTAAAACAAGGTGTCACATCTGTCATGCAATTTAACATTTCAAAAGTTGTGCCCATAGCGCTAGGGAATGAAAATATGTTAAAAAAAAATCTATTGCAAAATATGTCTCCCTCAAGAATAAATTTCACGTCTTCGAGCGTTCATCCAAATTAAACTTTAACTAACCAACGACTGGGCCTATTCGTTTTCATTAGCTCACCCAGTACATTATTTTAGCTCTCTCTCCAGTAATTTAATACTATTTACTATACCCGTTGTTTATCTTTAGATTAATAAATGCAGGATTTTTTTTCCAGTTATTTTACCTTTATAGTTTGTATAAAAACTTATTCTAATTTCATTGAAATAGCAGTCAGAACAGAATGTGTTAGGTAACAGATCAGGTGTTTTGAGCAAGATTTTTTTGCACTAGCGTAAAAGGTAATTTAATTATACAACATATGGAGATTTTTAGAGTATGACAACTATTTGTGTGTTATAGTTATTATTACACAATAATATCTACTCTCTTTGCAATAACAGTTTTTATATAAATGCTGCAAGAAAGGCAGGTAAAGAAATGTTGCAATTTTGCTTTTTCAGTTTTCACCGCAAAAGAATTTATGTAAAAATTTAATAGCTGCGAGCAAAATTATAGAAGCATTCGTAACCACAAAAAATAAAATATAGAAAAACTAAATAGCAGGTTTTTCCTTTATTTTTTTAATGAAAATCTGTCCTAGAATTTTTGCCACATAATATTTCGGTAACTTGATGATAGAGGCATTGAAAATAATTGAGGGTAGATCTAAAAGCTGTAATGTGTGATGTTAAATTTGTCATAAAACTTGGCTTTTTTAAACAATACCCTTTGTAATTTTTAGTCTACTTTCGAAAGTACTAGTACTAATTTTCTAAAACCGTGTGTATCACGTTATTGGGGTGAGAAATTCAGGATAAATGTAAACAAATCTATAATCCACAGAAAGATAAATAATGAATGATTTTATGGGAAACATTTTTGTTATAAATGACAACAATTTTATTAATATACACAAAAATAAACATTTTCTTTTCCAGTTATTATTCTAATAACGGTTCATTTTAGGTACAATCAATGTTATATGCTTAGACGCGGAAAAAAAATTCGTCAGTTTATTTGCCATATTTCTATCGACACAAAATAATTTTATCTTTTCGAGTTTTGTTTTTGTGTTCAATGTTCAAAAATTTCTTTTACATTTTTACGATTTATAAACAAATAATGGATCGCTTAAGTGAAAAGCAAAGATCTGATATTTGAATATTAAATGGGTATGTAGATATATAGAGGTCATATAACAAAGTTTGTGTACTGTTTAATGAATTGTACTCCAACATATGAAGCTATTTGTCTTAAGAAGAGTATACATAAAATCCCCAAAACATTAATGTTTGTTCAGGCTAGATGACGTATTGTTGCATCTTTCTTCATTGATTCAAATTTAAATTCTGAGAAATATTTAGATCTGCTAAGATATCACATTTTTCCATCTTGCAGACTGTTGTTTTAAGGTGAAAATAATGTTATTAACCAACAACTAAGGTTCCGTCAAGATTTGGGGAACCACCACATTTTGCAGCAAATATCAGGGAGTTTTTAAATGACGGATAGGCAGAAGAGGTACAATTGAATGCCCAGCGCGTTCCCCGGATCCAAATTCCTTAGATTTTTTTTTCTATGTGGGTTTTATGTAAAGTTTATGTCAATCGACCAAATTATATTGAAGAATTGAAATAGAAAATTTCAAATGAAATCTGGGCAATTCCTGAAGACTTCCTAGGAAGAAATTCGGGACCGGCTTTGGGCATTGCTTAGCGGAAAATGGAGATCACTTTCAACACCTTATTCGTTAAATACTCTTTTGTTGCTTCTTTTTTCGTGTTTTTTTTTCTTTATGTGACCATATCAAATTTTTAGTGTACAGTAAAGAAAAAAGGCCACCCTTTCAGATATTAATAGAAAACATACGGGTTATCATTTAAAAAATGAAGTTGGTCTCTATAACAATCAAACGCGAAAAGACAAAATTATTTCCTGTCGACAGAAACATGGCAAATAAACTGACTAAAAACTTTTATTAAGGACGTTTTTCATAAACAAGGTGATTAAAAAGTTACTGGCAAAATGCGCGACTTTTTCTACGTTGTAGGTGTTAATTTCTTATTTGTCAAGCCCCATTTGAAGCCGCAATTCGTTATGTTGAACTCAATCGGATTTTTCGGTATAAATGAAAACCCGAAGACACACCTAATCTCTTAATATTTCTTGATTATGAAACACATGTCTGTTTTATTGGTGTTGATATTAACATAAATATAAACGAAGACGAGAAGGAATGTAGAAAATCAGGTAGGTAATTATATTTATAGAAAGTGTTTCCATTTTTCTTGAACAATGTGGAATTTCTCACACATATTCACACATCTGTAAATTGCGGTAGATATTTCATTGTGTGGCATTGTAATTCAATTAGTTGGTTATCCGCACAATTGATATTGGAGTGTTTGTGGATGCCGTGGTCATAAAATAATAAAATATATTTATGATTTATACAAGTATTTAAAAATACAATTAAATTTTATGTAGTTCTAACGAGTAACATTTTTAATATAATTTGATTTAGAGCTTGTTAACAGTTTTTTTTTTATTTTGTTTACAATAAAAAGTAAGTACAAATGGTTCTATATTAGTTTGATATATGTATGTACATATATTATATTATCGTGTTGTAATGATCAAACAACATTTCAATTAATAAATTGGGGCAGCTGCTGTTAAAATTGTGTTTTTCTCAACAACAAATTATACTTACAATTAGGTAGTGCACACAAATACTATTTTATATAGTTCTTTATATACTATTAACATATTGTTTATATCAAGCCATACAAGAAAAAGTCAACAAAACTGGCCAAGCAAAAAAAAACGTATTCCTATTCTCAATCTTAAATTTCATCGTCAAGGCTGTGACATTATGCAGCCATTATTTATTTTACAATTGTGACAGTCACTTCTCAAAAGTTTGATACAACCGAAAAGCTTCGATATGACCGCTATTTCTATCTCCCTCTTTCATAGCCAGATTTGATGACTTTTTTTGTATGTATCTTTATATGTTAGACTCAAATGCTTGACATGTTTGTGAAATATATGAAACGTAAAATCAAAAGTTGAGATTAAAACCGTTGCTCAAAGAATAACACAATCTACTACTATAAAGTATAAGAATACTACGAGGCGCGTTCATAAACTAAGGGCCGTTTGCTTATATAAATATTGGCGCTTCGAAGCACAGTTTTACTACTGCAGCGCCATCTACTGACTCATTGCGAAGCTACAGCGTCATTTGTTTTGATTCTGAAGTCGTATTGTTGTCCGTGAATGCAAAGAACAATGGCCGCGAAAATCGTTGATCCCGCCAACTGTGAAGTGCGTTCTGTGATTCGTTTCTTATGTGCAAAAGGATCGTCGGCTGCTGAAATTCAACGGGAGTTATGCCTGGTTTACGGACCTACAGTTATGAGTGAAGGAAAGGTTAGACAATGGTGCCGTGTTTTTAAAAATGGCCGAACAAATGTCCATGACGAAGAGCGAAGTGGCAGGCCCACATCCAGACCGATGAAATCGTTTCACAAGTGGACCAAACACTGCGATCTGATCGTCGATTGACGATTAGTGGCCTGGCTAACAAATTTCCTCAACTTGGACGCACTACTGTTTACAATATTGTCACAGAAAACCTCGCATACCGCAAATTGTGTGCAAGGTGAGTACCAAAAAGCTCACCGACCACCACAAAGAGCAAATAATGTCTAGTGGACGAAAGTTTTTGGCCCGTTATCAACAAGATGGAGATGATTTGTTTTCTCACATTGTTACTGGGGACGAGACGTGGGTATCCTACGCCAACCCAGAAACAAAACTGCAATCGATGCAGTGGCGACACTCATCTTCACCAAAACCGAAAAAGTTTAAGCAAACTCAGTACACAAGTCGAAAATTGATGGCTACAGGTTTTTGGGACAAAGACGGTGTTCTTTTGGTTGATTTCATGGAACGTGGGACAACAATTACAGCTGACGTGTACTGCGAAACGCTCAAAAAATTGAGACGTGCGATCCAAAACAAACGCCGCGGGAAACTGTCATCTGGCATAATCCTCCTCCACGATAACGCGCGTCCTCACACTGCTGCCAAAACCAATGAGAAAAATTCAAGATTTTCGTTGGGAACTTTTTGACCACCCACCTTACAGTCCCGACCTTGCACCTAGCGACTACTTCCTCTTCTTGCATTTTAAACAGTGGCTCGGTGGACAACGTTTTGAAACAGAAGAGGGACTCAAAAACGCCGTTGTCAACTGGTTCAACTCTCAGGCGGCAAGCTTCTATGCAGAGGGGTTAAAGAAGCTGGTGCAGCGGTACGAAAAATGCTTAGAAGTGAACGGCGATTATGTAGAGAAGTAAAGTAAGATTGTACCTAACTAAATATGACAATAAAATTTGTTTCTTATGAGTACATTTTTTTCTGTGACCAAACGGCCCTTACTTTATGAACGCGCCTCGTACAAATGAAATTAGTACAGTAAGATAACAGTTTCAAGAATGCTTTCTAACAGTTTCTAATTTTCTATTATAGTGTTATACTTACCCAAAATTGATCAAAAATAATAGTTGAGCATTGCATATTCACAAAACGAAACAAACACTATTAATTTTAAATGGAACACTACGTGTTTATTTTACTAATCTGCAACAATACTTCCCTTTAATTTCAAGAATGTGTGCATTATTAATACTCTTCGGAAAGTTTTCTCTCACGCATGGTAGACTACATTGAACTATCCAGCGCTCCCGTACGAGACCGACGTACTACCGCGCATACGCGAGTCGCGGCGCCTTGCAGGATCGGTCAGTGGCGTACGTATGCATGGGCAAGAAATACACGCGTATATAGTATACAAGGCACTTACGCGGTTGTAAATACAGTTTATACTTTAATTATCATACAGTTGTATAGTGCCGACCCTACGTTATGGTATTTCCGGACCCTAATTATTAACGTTTCATTCTAATATTTGCGAACTAAAACCAATGATTAAAACTAAATATGTGGGGAATTTAGCGACCTTCTTCTCTATTAGTTTTTGTTTTTTTTTTTTTGGTTTGGTTGGATTAGGTCCAGGAGTAAATAACAACTATTCGATTTTAAATAACAACTATTCGATTCGATTTTTTGCCAGAGGCAATAATCGAATAGTTGTTATTTACCTCCTGTACCTAATCTAACCAAACCAAAAAAAAAAAACAAAAATTATAACTAAAACAGTTTTAGTCATCTCACTAAAATTAAAGGTTTGTTTATAGCACAAACCTAAAGGCTGAGGCTGATTAAAACTAGAATAGTTTTAATCAATTTAATTACTTCTGTGAATTGTTTTATACTTTAACATAAAAAAATACGAAATATTTCTTATATGTCATAATACGTCATAATACAATTTTTAGATCTTCTTCTTGGTTTCTCCATTCTGGTTTTTTTCTTAACGCTCTTTCAGTTTCGAATCTTAAGAATATTTTTATTACCTATATTTGTTGATGGTACTCATGACCCAGGATATACCTATTGATACCCGTGCTGGATTATCGATATTTTATAATTATGAAGGAAATAGACGAATTATTATAAGTATTTTGCTTTTCCCAAAAAAATATATCCCATATCAAAATATAATAAATTTCTAAAAGTAAAAGTTAGACTTCTTTTAGACCTTTGAGGACAACACAACAGTCAACATACAGTATAACAACGTCAAAATACAATATAATATGGTCATTTGTTTTTTCATGGCAATCCAGAGTCCGACAAATTTAACATTTAAAACTTTAAACATAAATAATTCACCAACTTTTGAATGAAGCGTCAATAAAGCATACATTTGAAAACAGTGGGAAGGATTATTGCAGAAAAAAAACAGGGTGTGTGTGTTTAAAAAAATGATATTTGTTTCGTTCTTTTCGATGTTTAGATGTTAATTTTGATATTCGTAAGTGATATAGGGAAAATTTTCTGAAATTTTGAGTTCCAGTTTGGTTTCAGTTTTTTGTAGCAGGACTTTAACACGTGATAGAACTTTTAAATTCATTGCAAAAAGATTATGAAAACATAGGTTGTCAAGGGCTTAGTTTCCGAGATGCAGGGCGTTGAAATTCAATTTTAAAAACAGATGTCTAAATATATTAAACATTTTTCAACGTATTATTTTAAAAGTTGGTATGCGTGGGTTTTTTGGTATGAGAAAACCTACTATGAGCATCGTTTTACTGTAGCCCATATAGGCCGCTTTGTATAGTACTCTTTACGGAATAAAATGTTGATAACTTCTTGTTTAACGGACTTTATGACGTTTTTAATGTGTGATGTGGCCATGGAAACAAAAGAAATAAATGTAATATTCTTTTTATCGTGCCAAACGCAATTGCGGTTGTAGAAAGTGAAACCAACATTTGGTGGATATATCCGCTTCGTTTATGCGTTTGCAAATCGCTCAATCAACAGCAGCAGCAGCCCGGGAATATAGGCAAAGTCAATCGTCAAATAACTGATTAGGAATTAGGTAATGTACTACATGGGGAAGCAAATAATTATAAAAAAAAAACTCGACCACAGAGAAATTTTACACGACACTAACATAAAGTGTTAGAGGAGTTTCCGTTGCCTTAGTAATTTCAGTTTCCCGTATTTATCTGTATTTTTATGAAAAATTAGATTAGAACGATAAAAATCAAATATCTGAAAACTGTAACTTTTGACAAATGCACCTTTTTTTGTTACAAAAGTGCGGAAAATAAGATTTGTTTATTAAAAAAGCCACAAAGTGCATTCTAAAAATGTTATGGTCATTTTAATCTATAAAGAGTACAATACAGAGCGCCTTCTAACGGCTATAGTAAAACGGTGTTTCTCAACTTTGAATGCAATACTTTGAAAAATGTTAACGATGTTAAAAAAATCTGTTTTTAAAGTTTAATTTGAATACCCTGTATCTCGAAAACTAAGCCTTTGAATACCTATGTTTACTTGAGCTTTTTGGATTAATTTTAAAAGATCTATAAGGTGTTAATGTCCTGCTAAAAAAAAAACGGTAATAAGAAGTTGTTTCCTACTTCACATAATAAACCCTGTAGGTACGTGTCAAAATATAAACAAAAACTAATGTATAATTGAAAATAAAATAGAAATCAATTATGTAATTAAGTAATTTTAAACACTTTTCATTTTGAAAACATGAAGATGAACTCATATCAAAAAGGTAAACCTCAAGATTCTAACCCTGTGCAAAATAAAAAAATGAAGTCGTCAAAACAACGTGGCCAAACAAAATAATAAAAAAGTTCGACCACTTTAATTTTACGTGAGTTCGATAAGGTCCCCCGATACAAGTGTTAGAAGAGTTTTGGTTGCCTTAGGAATTTTAGTTTAGATATTTATATGAAGAATTAGATTGCATCGAATGATAAAAATTCAAATATCTCAAAAACGGCCAACTTTAGCGGATTTTGATAAGTGCGCCTTTTTTGTTTAGAAAAGTGTGTAAAATAAGAATTTTTATTAAAAAAATCGTAAAGTATATTAAGGAAAGAGTTATGATCATTTTAATATGCAAAGAATACAACACAGAGCGCCCTCTAGCGGCTATAATAAAACGGTGTTCATAGTAGGTTTTCTCATACCAAAAAATCCCCGTATACCAACTTTGAATGCAATATTTTGAAAAAATGTTAACTATTTTAAAAAAAAATCTGTTTTTAAAATTTAATTTGAATACCCTGTATCTCGAAAACTAAGCCTTTGAGGACCTATGTTTACAAAAGATTTTTGTATCAATGTCCTGCTTAAAAAACGAATCATCCTGTATTAAGAAGTTTTTTTTTACTTCACATAATAAACCCCATAACATTTTTATTTGGCTTTATATCAATAAATGTTATATTTTTTTATGATATAGTTTTAATGTAGGTATATAGGGTGTTGCAGAAAACCGTGATAAATAAAAATGTATTTTTTTCTTATGGAACACCCCATATATTATATCATTAAATAATTGGGTTCATCCTGATTACGAGTATATAGTTTATTACACTTATCTCAAAAAATCTAAGCAAAAAACGCCTACTTCAATGTTACATGGTAGGCAATGGATTCAAGAATGGGCTTGCAATTGTTTGGATATATCACAAAATCTAAGGAAATAAAAAAATTTCTTGCTTTTTACTCTATAACCTAATAGATGTAACAATCAAAATCAGTTTTTCAATTTATTAGGTAAGGATTTTGACTATCCAAAGTGGATTTGCATTTATTGTTTGTAAAGCCTTTTTGTAAATGTATAATTTCTTTTAACAATGCAACATTATTTTGTTCTTTTAGATAAGTACGTATATATTATTTTTCAAATAAAAATTTTAAAAGGTATTAAGAGGGGTTAGGTTTGGACTGTTCTCCGACCACTATCTGACTAATAAGTATAACAAACTATATATGTATTCGTAATCAGGGAGATGAACCCAATTATTTAGTGATATAATATACAGGGTGTTCCATAAGAAAAAAAATACATTTTTATTTACCACGCTTTTATACGCGAAAAACTATGTCATAAAAAACTTAACATTGTATCCTACAACTTTTGTATTTAACATGTTTTTGTATAAAGCAAAATAAAAAAAGTTAAGGGGGGGTCCATATATAGTGAAACACAGTGATAATTGATTGAAATTTGGAATATCCTATATACATAATAAGCGGCACTGTCTGACATACAAGTGATTTTTTTTCCACTTTCGATTTCGCCGGAAGTGACACTAACTTTCGATTTTTAAACGAAACACCCTGTATATTATTGCATTTATGAATTCTGAATAATTTTCTGAATCCAACGATACCAAATAAGTGACATTTCAAAAGTCAATATTTTTTACAATTATAATTTTTTGTTTTCCATTTAAGTGGGCTATGCCGGTTCCGATTTATTCTCTGACAAAAATCAAAGTCCCGTCAAAAATACTAAATTATGTGATTTATGAGCAAATAAAGTTCATCAAATCATTTCTCTTAGCTGTAATTTTGTTTGTATTTATCGCACATATTAATACGACATAAGAATAAATTAGTTATTAATAGTAATAATAAATGGTACTACGGTACCAAAATTGAGTTCTGCTCCAAAAACAATTTTGATGAACTTTATTTGCTCATAAATCACATAATTCAGTATTTTTGACGGGATTTTGATTTTTGTTGCATTACATGGGTCATTTATAATAAATCGGAACCGTCATGGCCCACTTAAATGGAAAACTAAAAATTATAATAATTGTAAAAAATATTGATGTTTGAAATGTCCCTTATTTGGTATCGTTGGATTCAGAAAATTATGCAGAATTCAAAAATGCAATAATATACAGGGTATTCCATTCAAAAATCGAAAGTTAGTGTCACTTCCGGCGAAACCGGAAGTGGAAAAAAATGTGTCAGACAGTGCCGCTTATTATGTATTTAGGATATCCTAAATACCAATCAATTATCTTGAAAACTAAAGGAGAAAAGGGGGTGTACCATGATCCTGTTAGACCCGGTATATCACTTCATATATAAAAAATTATTTTTTGTTTAAAAACCGATGTGTTTGAAAATTATTATTATTTAAAATTATGTGATTTTAAATATTTTTATTTAAATAATTAATTTCTTAATTACAACTTACAACATAAAATTGCAGAATGAAGAACTCATATCAAGAAGGTAAAACTCAAGATTCTATCCTGCGTAAAGATAAAAAAATGAGGTCGTCAAAAAAGTCCATTACTCACCATTTTGAAGTCGGTCTACCAAAACTTCGTCAGACACAAATCAAAAATAATCACAAGCGATGTGTATTCGACTCACACACTCTTATCACACGGGCTCGAATCGAAACCGGCGGCGTTTCAAACAGCGCGCTATAATTCGAATCACTGGCCGTCTGTATCGCACTGTCCCGCTGTCATGGAGAGCCGCATGAATTTTGCCGGACTAAGGCCCCTTCCAGCACTCCGGCGTCTCTCTTCCCGCCGGTGAGCCGGCGTGCTGCCCTCTCTCTCCAACACGGACATATAGCACGACAAATTCGAAAGTTGCCCGCCTTCCGTCCTCTTCCAACGGCCGCGGCGCCCTATGTCGGTCCTTTTCCGAGTTGAAGGACTGAATAATTACCTTTCTTTTCCTAGTTTTGAGGTAAATCGTGAATCGGAGAAGTGAGAGACTTCACGGCTTGTTTGGCGGTGTTCTCTTTTATAATAGGCATCGCTAATTTATCGTTGCAGCAATTTTTTTTTTTGAATCGCGTCGAGATGATGGAGTTACAGATGTTCGGTTTACGTAAGTGCGGTTTTTTTGCAAAGATTCGCGTTTCGGAGGTCGTTTACTCTGGTCTGGAGGATTTTTTTGGGGTTTTTTACTGTTACTTGTAATTTTACAAATTTTGGCTTCGAGTGGAAATATTATGTAATAAATAGGGAACGTATACAGGGTGATACTTTAGTTCACAGACCAACTAGACGAAACGTCGCTGTATCTTCTGTTTGGGAATAAGTGATGACCTGGTCGGTAGGATTTTTTGGGGGTTTTTCTCTTACTTGTAGTTTTCCAAATTTTGGCTTCAACTGGAAATATTATGCAATAAATAGGGAACGTATAGGGACCAATAAATAGGGACCAAGCGCCGCTGTATCTTCTGTTTGGGAACAAGTGGAAACCAGATCTGTGGTCGGGACGTGTGGAAGGAAACACAACCCCCGACTAGGTTTGCAGGTCCAAAAAATTATCGAAAAAACGCCATGTTTATTTTTAAATTTCAGTTGAAATAAAAGTAAAAAGTAGTTCATTTATCACGACATCGCTACCAAGCGGAACCTTCTATTGTGGGTTCAAAAAAAAAAAAAAAAAAACAAATTAACACTCACAAGTTGCACACATTTCTGTAAGTCACATGTTTTATGTTTAAGGGGCTTTCTGAAGATTTCTGGGGTCGCTGATGACTAGGATTCCGAATGTGTTATGTAACACAGGGCCGGACTCGTATTCCGTCATGTTATTGAGAGAGATCAAAAGGACAGGAGTAAAAATGTGTTAATAATGTATGTACTATTGCTTGTCTCATTCAGAAACACCGACTGTCCTCATTGCCTGAGAGTCCGTTGCCACAGTCTTTCTGCATTTATTATATCGTTAAACGTGAGCGATTTGCCGGTATATATAGTTGTAGAAAAAAATGATCGTTACACATCTACTGAAGTTAAAGGTGCAAATTCAAATTAGTTCACAAATACAGAGGACGACACAACATTATTTTAACGAATTTCGCACAGGTGTTTATATTACTAAGAGTTTTTTGTTCTCACTAACATCTGTACATTGTTATTGTTTACATCTACAGAGGACAATACACATGTTACTACTATGTCTATACTTTTAGTCGCTGTTTGCAAAACCCGCTTATTAGCTATCAATATCGAGGGCATTAACGACCTTATTACAGCAAAATCTGTTGTTTCGTCCACTGTCAGCCACAAAAATTTATTACGTATGTCTTCTTTGATATTTCCCATGACACGTTGATATGTCTTCTGTAAATATGTTTTACGCAATGTATGTCTACTAGGCAATTGATAATCAGATACATATTTGGTAAGAAAAACGTCGAAAGTAAATATTGTCGGCAACAATCGAACCCGAATTCCTCTTTTATAACCATACCAGGTATATATTTTTGATGGATATTCGAAACTAAATGTCTTTTACACTCTCGGCGACCACAAAAATATCGACGATTGCAATGAATACATAAAATATGTGATCCGTCCATTGTAAAATCCTTGTTATTCTCAATCATTTTTTTTAAATCTATTCACTAATTGTAACGATTGTGCCATTATTGTAGAAATCCACACAAAACCAGGTAATATGTAGATACAGTACACGAATTCACGAGTGGCTAACTCGCGATATAAACTTGTTTTCAATGCGGCGTCAACACGTTTACACCGCGGCGCCGGCAGGTCGCTGGCGGAATAGCCCGCTGTCCTGGGTTCCCGCGAAGCCTTCGTTCGGGATAACATTCTACGCACGGACGGTGGCGTGGGTATAGAGGGGCAAGAAATATACGCTTAAAAAATACGGTTTATATTTTAATTATCATAGAGTTGTATAGTGCTGGCTCTGCATGACAGCAAACTTTTCTGGACCTTAGTGATCACGAATATGGTGTCAGAAATATTTGTTTCCTAAATCCAAAATGGCGGAACCAATATGGTGTACCCTTTCTTTTCATATATTTTTGAAAAGATGTTATTCATGTTTCGAGGACGCAATCGATTTTCATACTTCTGTGACAATCATTCAGATTTTATTTTAGTAAGCCACTTTGCCTTTGGGGGTATCTAAGAAGTAGCTCAAACAACGAAATTACAGGTGCAGCTACAAACTGTAACCTGCTAGAAGTTGTTTCTACATAAAAAAAAAAACAAAAAAATTATTTTTGTTTCTACTCCGAAGGTTCCAGTACCCACTCCAGGTTGTTTCTACATGCAAAAGCATTGTCGAGTGGAGATCTAAAATATTTTAGGATATCCCAACAAATATTCAATCCCAACAATCATTAATACTGAAGTAATATTTCCTGCTGACAGTTTAGTTGACTTCACAAGTCGCTTAGTGTATTGTCAAGAAAAATATTTTTTTTTAAATGTTTTTGCACCCTGCGCCATATTAATTCCGCCATTTTGGATTTCTGAACGGAAATTTTTGACTTCAGAGTCATAAACAGCATTCCCAAAACCCCTGGAAACAAAAAAAGAAAACTTTTATTCAGGACGTTTTTTCATATATGCCACGCTGTATGTGCAGGTGTAAAGTAACTTACATACATATAGGTTTTCTCTAGTGTTGGGAAAAAAAAAAAAACCCGGGGGGGGGGGGGGGGGGGGGGGGGGGGGGGGGGGGGGAAAAAGGGGGGTTTTTTTGGGGTTTTTGGGGAAAAAAGGGTTTTTTTTTTCATACATAAGGTTTTGGCAAATCGAACAACTGTTTGAACTTATTCAAATATCAACCTACATTAGTAGTAAAACTTAGGAAACAAATCAGTGAAATGTTGTGATATAATTGTTTCATACATATACTAACAATTAATTGTATTGTGAATTAATTTTATTATTTATTTTCTAAATACTCGTCACTATGTATAACAAGATAAATGTGTAAATGTGTAAAAAAAAGTAAAATATAACAGGGGAAAAATTATTAAATTACTATGAAGCAATTCAGAGCAGTTTATAGCTATTAGATTATAAATCCTATATACGGGGCGGTAGGCTAACATGTAATGTACCTTCAGTACAAGTTTGAACTTGTTAGTATTTGTGATTGTTTCGTAAGTCGTTTTTTTTCTAGTACGTTTAAAAAATAAGTGGATCGTGAATTTTGAACAACGGTGTGCTATCAGGTTTCGCTTAGACTTGGACAAGTGCAACGGATAGTTTTGCAAAACTTCACCTACGTACAGTGTTTTTTCAGAGCCCAGGTTTTTCGGTGGTTTAAGGCTTTCTCAAAGGAAAAGAGTCAATTGAAGATGAACCACGCAGCGGAAGGCCTTCTCTTAGGCAAGAACCGATGAAAATGTCGATAGAATACAGGATCTTGTGTGTTCAGATCGAAGGTTGACGACAAGAATGATCGAGGAAGAGTTAAATTTGAATCACACCACTGTTCATCAGACTGTATTAACGAATTAGGGTTTCGCAGGAACAAAAGGACATCAGGAGAGAAATGTGTCTTGACTTTTTGGAATCGATTGAAATCGATCCCCATTTTATGGAACGTGTAATTAATTATTGGTGATGAGACTTGGGTGTTTGAGTCCGAAAAGTCTGGAAACTGTCGAATATCTTGAGAAATACACTTCAGGGAAAACATACGTACTCAATATTTTTAAAAGAACTATTCACAGATACCAGAGTGGTTCCCCTCCCCACTGAAGGTGGGGTGGGTGTAATTTTAGAGTCTCAAATGAGAATCCTCATTTTTTATTGCAGATTTCGAGTCTCCAGAAAAGATTACGTTTGTTTGACCCACTAGGATTATTGTAATTTTTTTTGTTAATATCAAAGCACACATTTAATTTTTACAATATTCAAAACGAAAAAGTCACGGTAATATTACTCATTTGTTTATGTCAACTTTAAACATTTTAATACTAATATTAGCTGTTTTAATTCTAGTATACAGGGTTTGTCGTCAAAAATTGACAAAATCTTAGCTTTCTTTAATTTTCATCGAATCAAGGAATTCTAAAACGGATTTTATACGGTAATTTTTCTTTCACGTAGTGTAGTGGAAGTATAGTATTCATAAAAAAAAATGTTTAAAAATTGATATTGGCTAAATAGGCCTAAAATGTTCTCAAACGTCCAACTACGACTATTTTAAGTTTAAGCGAAAAGAAAAAAATTTTGTCTGTCTGTCTATCTGTCTGTAGGTCTGTAGGCCTGTAAACCTTTTTGTGTACACGATTGTGTACCATGTAGGTCTACAACTGATTAGTTTTTGAGGTAAATCGGTTTAAGGGGTTAGAGGTCAATGAGGGTACTTTTTCCTTGTTTATAGGTAATTGGCAAACGATGCAAGATAACACTAATTCAAAATTAATAAAAATATATATTTTAAATTTTATAAAATAATTTAAATACATTTTTTAATTTTTAATTTTTATGAGAGGTCTTATTATTTTTTTTAATATTTAAATATATTTTTTTTATTTTTAAAAATAAATTATTAAAATGGGGAATAAATTTGAATCACACCACATCAGGAGAGAAAGGACATCAGGAGAGAAAGGTGTCTTGATTTTTTTGGAATCTATTGATAATTATCCCCATTTTATGGAACGTACCATTACTGTTGATAGGACTTGGGTGTTTGAGTATGACCCGGAAACCAAGCGCCAAGCATGGAATGGCACACTTCAAGCTCTCCAAGACCCAAAAAAGCAAGAATGAGCAAGTCGAAATAAAAATGCATATTGATTTGCTTTTTGGATAGCCAGAGAATTTTCCAAAAACAGTTTGTGCCTCCAGGCCAAACAGTAAATCAACACTTTCACAAAGAGGTTCTTGAAAAACGAAAAAGGATTACGCAGACTAAGAACAACTGGATGTTGCATCACGACAATGCGCCTTGTCATACAGCCATTTCAGTAAACGAGTTTTTAGCCAGTAAAAACATTCCTGTGGTTGCTCAGCCTCCGTATTCGCCTGACTTGAGTCCTTGTAACATTTTTTCTCTTCCCGAGATTGAAGAATCACCTCAAGGGATGTCATTTTGGGACCATAGAAAACATTCAAACGGCTATAACCGACCAACTGAAGGCTATTCCGATATATGAGTTCCAGGACTGCTATGATGAATGGAAGAACCGTCTCCAACGATGTGTTGCTTCCCATGGAAGTTATTTTGAAGGAGATAGTACTGAATTGTAATTCCATTCGAATAACATAAAATAAAAAAATCAGTCTTATTACTTAATTTACACACCTTGTATGATTACTTCAACTGTCCTCGAAATATATCGAAATATCTTATCGTTTTGAATCAATATTTATTTAAGTATTGGTGTTTGAAAGTTTAGCACAAAACCATAAATAATGAGGCTGTCAATATAAATATAAAAACAATATATCTCGATATATGTATCTTGCAAAAAATGAGATAATATACATTTTTTGATAAAAAAAAAACTACGTTTTGTAAAAAAATACAAATTTAAAAAATATATATTTTTTTCGAACCCTTATAATTGAGAATTTTTTAGGATATAAGAATTAGTCTGAGTGTTAAATAGATCATTATATTTTTTTTAACATTTTGGATTTTCTGATTCGATGAAAATTAAAAGTAATAAAGGAGGTGTCAATTTCAGGTGACTATTTTAGTACGTACTCGTAGTTTGTTAGTATGTGTACGATGACGTCTATTTTTGCAATAAACCAGTGCGAGAACACTTTTGGTGCAACAAAATATGAAAATAATCTTCTATTTCCCAATTAATAATTCCATCGCCGTGGTCAGGAAGGTTAATAACCTAAAATTTCTGTTGTATTTCGCAAAAATTTAAATGCTAGCCGAGCTAATGAGGTTGAGGTTAACGAAATATCTGCTGTAACGTCTATGAATATTAATGTTGCTCTCTTAGAAACTGCAACAGGTGATTAGACGTTCGCAGTGATTAGATTTGATAGTGTTTGTTATACAACCAATTCAAATTGCGTATTGCTATTACGATTAAATGAACTACGTGTATACAGTTTAAATTAAAATTGTTACTAATTATTATCTTTGGCTTTCAAGCAGTGGCTGCTGGTGATAAAGGGCACAGGGGCACGTGCCCAGCTCAAATTTCAATAGAAAATATTTATTTTGTGTTAATTTACTATAAATTCTAATTATTATTCCTTTTATACCACAAATAATGATTTTTATCACATATATATGACAGACTATTGATCGAGCACCGAACCACCGTAGTATGAATTCTCGCATTTCGCGCGCGTGGGCGAGGGCACACAGTTTCCCAGACCTCGTTTTTAATCGGGATTGTTCGGTGACTGGTAAAGTTTGGCGACCATTGCAGACAAAACGTCGTTAAATCGTTCGAAAATCAGCTGAACGAGTCACAATTGTTGAGTGACCTTTTTTAGTGATTGTTTATTTTCTTCGCTGAGAAGTGTGTTTTTACTGTTTTTGATTGTGAAACGTTTTAAAATGACTTCGGTGGACTTTTTATTGACTAATAAAGATATTACATACGAGATCCGAACGGAAATTAAACGGTTAGGAAGGCCGAAACCCGATTTGATTAATTTCAAAACAGACGTAGGAAAATCGCGAAATTATTCACGCAATTTTAATAGTAGCGTCTACAACAGTTTTAAGTGGTTATGTGGGTGTCCTAAAAGAAACAAACTGTTTTGTTTTATTTGTTTAGTGAGGGTGGCAACCAAATTTATGATAAGGGTATTAATTTATTAAATTTATAATTGGGAAAGGTAGACATAAGGCAACAGCTTGATAGTGCTTATCGTGAAAATATAAGACGTCACAATGAAAATGTGGATAAAAACAGACATATTTTAAACCAAATAATTAATTGTATTAAATTTTGTGAAACAAATCCGGGACTTTAATGAAAAAGCGATTAACATTTTTGTGAACACTAAGGACAGGCGAGCTGATTTCCTCTACAAATAACGGTAAGATACGTATATCAAAATTTTTTCACATGTTGCCACCCATTATTTTAATATACTTAAGCCCTCCATATTCGTGACTTAATATTATTTCAAAAAGCTACCAAATCCCAAAAATTATTCTTGTGAAGTCTATTTTTTGTATAAAAGAATTTTTCATTGAAATTCTGAAGTGTCAGTAAAACGCATGACCTTGAATATTTTAAAAATTTTCGCCTGCGGCGCCATTGGTAGCTAATGAGTAATCCTACGGACACACCCTGTGCCCACACATGTAACACACCCACGAGCTGCCACTGCTTTCAAGTGGCGTCACACCAGTTTCCATTCAGCCTATACCTGAAAAACGCAGTTTGATTTGAATGAATAACATTTCTTAAAAATAATGTAATTGTAAATAACTCCCGCTATGTTCTATTTATAGCAAGAATAAATAACGGGGAAAAAGTAAGTATGTTATTTCAAAACGCAATTTGTTTTAGTACCATACATTACATGTAAAGGACGCCGTACAGTTGAGGACTGGAAAAACGGAAAAGCTCTCTTCATTAGCTGCATTTTGTATACCCTTTTTAAATATATTCACTGTTGTTATCTCCATTATATGTGTTTCTATCTAACTTTTTCGTTCGTCTTGGTGATGGTATTAGGTGTGTAAATTAAGTAATGAGTCAGGCAACGTAGCGCCCGATCTAGCAACACTGCGAAGACGGGACTTGGAAGGGAGGTAGGTTGACATGTAATGCACCTTCAGTACAAGTTTGATCTTGTTATTCATTTGTTTGTTCTTCGTGACTATTTTCGTAAACCGTTTTTCTCTAGTGCGTTTTAAAAACGAGTGACATTAATTTTGAGCAACGGTGTGCTACCAGGTTTTGCTTCAGACTTGGACACAGCGCAACGAATACTTAAATCGTAAAACTTCAACACGCCTACGGAACCAGGTTTTTCGGTGGTTTAAGGCATTCTCAGAAGGAAGAGAGTCGACTGAAGATGAACCACGCATTGGAAGGCCTTCATCTTCAAGAACCGATGAAAATGTCGATAGAATAATGTCGATAGATTAGTGTGTACTGTATTTACATATTATATTGCCTAAAACATATTTATAGAAGACATATCAACGTATCATGGGAAATATCAAAAAGACATACGCAATAAATTACTATGGCTGACAGTGGACGAAACAAACAATTTTTGCGGTAATAAGGTCGTTAATGTTCTGATACGAATTTTAGGAGTTTCAGATATTTTTTGTAGATGTAAAAAATGATAATGTACTGTTGTTAGTAACAACTGTTAATGATACAAACTGTGCGAAATCCGGGAAAATAATGTACTTGGTGGTTAACTTCAGTAGATGTGGAACGAAAACTTTCCTTCTACGACCATATTATGTTCAGGCCAAATTGCTCACGTTTAATGAGAAGAAATGTATAAAAACTACTAGTTATGGCAACGTACGCTCAAGCAAAACAGACGGTGTTTCTTAATGACACAAGCGATATATATTAACACATTTTTAAGGTACATTTACATCTGACATTTATTTCATGATATTTACATATGTCTGACAGTAAGTGTCGCTAACATAAACGGTGAAGAATTTCTCTCTGACAGATATGTGTCGAATGTCGGGAATACATATCAAGACATAAATACGCATCAAATGTAAACACGTTTATCGACAAGTTCTGACTCGCTGGAGAGAAATTGCATGAGTTGGATCGTCGTCTACTTTGTCAGCTAGTGTCGTACACTTACTCGTTGCATCGTATAGTCATGGGTGAAAAGAATGAATGGTTAAAGAGTGAAATTGAAGATTTAATTGAAAAGTTTTGGGATAATCCTGATTATGGGATGTAATAAGCAAAGTATATATAGATAGAGTTAAAAAGCGGGATGCTTTAACTGAACTTGCTGCACAATTTTCCCCAACAACAGAAGAAATCAAGAGAAAAATTCACAACTTAAGAAACAATTTAATAGCGAGTTTATCAATTTAATAGAGAAATAAACTGATAGTACATTTTGGTATTCTGAATAAATAACTTAAGGCAGGCTAATAAATAAAATAAAGGCTGGCATACGAATCACCTGTAAAAAAAATGGTTAAAATTAATTTTCTGTATCGGTTACCATGTCGTCTTTGATCGTGATAGCGTTAGTCAGAATAATTTTGTTTAGTTGAAACAAAGTATAGTGATATTATCTAAAAAGTTCTTATTCACTCTTCTTACCTGATGTGAAAATCTTAGCGTTACGGCCAGTCGTTCTTGTACACTAATAGATTTTCTGAATTTGGTATCTTGTTTTGCTACAAAAGGGCCAATTTTAAAAGTTAGTTTCTCAAATTTAGCGGGTCTCATTCTCAAAAAATTTGAAAATTGTGGATCTTCAATCCGGAGTTCAGACATTAATTGGCTCTAAGCCCCTTGTTCTACACGTCGTACAATCCAGTCTCGAATCCACACAGAACGTTCTTTTTGTCCTACAGTTATCCCTGAGATATAACTCGAGGGACTTGTATCAGATGTAAACAAATAAAGCGATATTATGTCCGACAGTAGTCACTTATATCCGGACACAAATGTCAGATGTAAACGTACCTTTACTCCTATCTTTTTGGTCTCTCAAATGTCCTTCCGTCAATGACATGACCGATTACGAGCCTGACACTGCGTTGTGGCATACTTTCCAGACCCTACAAATATGACATTACTTTTCTTAGTACCATGATCACATTCAATATCAGCCTCGGAGGGTTCTTCTCATTATAACGTATATCTAAGGTTATCAACGACTTCACTCGATTCTCTTTTTAAAGTTCAATGTTTTCTGACCTTTTCAACTATGATTATATTTTTACAATATTCACCGTTCCAGCTCTCATGCATCGTACTCATTTCTTGCGGCAAATGAACACAATTCACGGAACAACTTCGCACAGCTACATAGTCAGATGCATATGCAAGACTGAACCTGTCTAGTAAAATGTTTTTTAGAGGCTGTGACATCTTCAGTAGAAAGCAGTATTGATAACATTGGAAACAATAGTAAGTCAGAAAAATCAGGTAGATACCCACTTTTGAAGCATCTTCCGCATTTATCTGGTTTCAGAAAAACGGATCGAATGCTTGTATAGGCGTCAGAATTTAAGATGCCAGCGCCAGTGCGGAAAAATTGCGAACTAACGATTTGGAACATTAGGCGTTTGTTTTTACATTGCTTTTAAAGTGTTTTATATTCAAGTTGCCGCTTTAATTAATATTATTTATGTGTAGTATTTGATTATTTACTGCCTAAAACGGTTTATTTTGAAAAGTGTTAATAAATACTTCAAGGTATACATGTGTTTTTTTACAAAATTGTTTAACACTTTAATTGAAAACATTTTTAAGTAGAATGACAGACATTAGATTGAATATCTTCAAATATATGGAATATTTAGACGGCACTGTAATTTCAATGTGTGTATAAGAGGGTGAACATTGCATGCAGGCCATTCATGACTTCATAAATTTGAAGGTACTTCAGTTTTTTCAGTATTTTCCGCTTCTTTAAATCCTTAACTGAAACAGACAATAATAATTATAAATATCTTTACATTAACCTTAAACTACTAGAACTTACATCGACAAAAGTAATCCTCCTCAGCAAAATGAAAAGAACAGACTTTCATAAAACTAACGGGATTTCCTATCCACAGTTTTAATATCCAAGCCTTGCACCTGTCTATACGTTCTTTTTGACCAAATTTATTTATAAGGGAAACTTGATGCTTTCCTTGTTCAGGATATATGTATATGAAAAGTTAATTGGGGATCCTTCTTAATCCAGGACGAACAGCGAAGTACACAGCAATAGAAGGGGTTAGAAGCAAAACAGCCCAAGTGCACATTTTTGATAAATCTACCTAAGCGTTGTTAAGATCACCTAAAGTTGCTATCTGTTCAGAGCAAATATTAACCAAATAGAAATGTGACGTCAGTGCCCTCTGTTGTTGAGGGTAAATAGTCATGTGAATAAAATACCTTTAATATTTGGAAGTAAAACAGCCTATGTGTCACTTAGGTTATTTTACTCCTTAACATTCAGCTAAATTCATGTGTAAACATATACTTGGGTATAAATTGCCAATAAGTTGTATGGAACTATATGGAATTGCCAATAAGTTGTATGTATGGAACGAAACTGTGACCTCACGTGGGTCTCAGGAAATTGAAACGTGTTTGTTGCATGTCATTTTTTTATCTGTTCAATGTTTATCATGCTTAATTTTGTTTATGTTCTTTCTAGTTAATGAAACGTTTGTCATCTAATATTACTAAAGTTATAGCCTACAGTGACGCGTGCGGTGGCCAAAATAAAAATAGAACATTGCTAAACTGTTCATGAATATTGTTCGCTCTACTACTCTAGAGCAGATTGATCATAAATTTTTTGAATTAGGCCACTCATACATGGAGTGTGATCGAAGTTTTGCTCTAATTGAGAAGAGTAAGAAAAAAATCCACAGGTGTTTGTAGTTACCTGATCATTGGACCGAACTTATCCAAAAATGCTCCAAAAAATTTTAGTCAATAAAATGCACGACTTTTTCTCATTTTCGACAATAAATGCAATTATTAAGACCCAAAACAATATTCGAGAAAACCGGCATTACAATGGCGGAGTACAAAATGGTGGATATGAAAAAGATAACAATCGGCGATTATGCCAAAAATGTTGGACGAAGAATTATATTGGCCACTGTGAGTACAATATGAGCAATGTTACAAATAAAAATTCCTTCTTAGATTTTTGAATTAATCTGTCACTCAAAAAAAAAGGAACTTACGCACAAAACATAAAAAAACCAGTCCGCTAATTGCTTCAACTTACGTAATATACATGGTGGAGGAATTCGAATTGTGGATATAGTCTCGCTAGAGTAGTGGTGAATAATTTTTTCATAAATTCCCGAGTTTCTTATTAAATTCAACTTTTTTAAATGTATTTACCTACATTTTGTTACTATGGAAACAATATAAACCTTTAAGCCTAGTTCTAGAACACCATTTAGCTACATGGTTTGTTTCAAATTTTAACCCCTTATTGATTCATTACCCCTCATTGTAATGCTCGTGGACAGAGAATCCAACGCACTGATCAAATTTTAATTTTTAGTACGTTACTTTAAACGGAAAATCAAAACACAATGGCACTCAAATGGCTTTGAAAAACCGTGGCCCATGTCGTTACTTTGTTCATTGCCTCCACGTATCGCAAACGTGTGTTAACTAAATTGCATGTTCACGTCGAGTTTGCAATGAAAACAGGTGTTTTTTTAGACAATATACAAATCATCTCAACACCTCTGTGTGTACGATTTACCTACAAGGTAAAAGTAAATCGACAATAAATCTATGAGACAACTTCTCGAGAAGGTTATAGAACAAAATGATGGATATGAGAAAGATAACAATCTATGCGATTATCAGTTAGTAGGAAGTCGAGGTGGGAGTTTTGCATATGACGCATTGTTTCTAGAAAAAGCAAAACCCTTGTCGTATAGATATTTTGAAGGTATCGTAACTCAAAAAGCATCTTACGCACATAATTCATAAAACTGCTAATTACTAATTACTGTCTTACACGGTGGAGACTTTAACTGGAATATATTCGCTAGCGGGGTGGTGAATGATTTTTCAAAAAATTCCCGAGACACGTCAACTTTTAAATGTATTTACCTACATTTTGCAAGTAATGTGAAAAATATAGCCCTTCAGGGGTGGCTGAAACCACCCTCGACATGATTTTTTCAAATGCAAACCTATGGCTTGTGACCCCTCATTGTAAAGCTGGTGGAAAGAGGAATCCAACGCACTGATCAAATTTTAATTTTTAGTATGTTTGTAGGGTTGCTTGCATACAATTAAAACGTAATTTTATTAAAACGAGTTTAATTTATTTTTAACGCAACACTTTCGTATCAAAATGTGTGTTGTTTAGTTTTGTTTTGATAACAAAATTCCAAGAATTTTTCCACAACTGATATTTGTTATTTTTTGCTAGTGTTTTTACACGGCCGCAAAGAGTAATTTAGTTTGTATGCTGTATTCAGAGTTTGAAACGAAGTGTTATTTCAAATTGGTGAAAATGTCTTATTTAACTGAATCACTAAAAATCGAAATTATGATGATGATTGGATAAGGTGATAGGGCGCGAACTCAAAGCGAAGTTGTTCGCTTGTTTCGAGAAACGCATCCTGACTTGCCACCACTAAATCAAGGTACCATTAGTAAAATTGAGGCACAATATCGAGAGATAGGTCATGTCAGGAAAGTACCGAGTAAGAGGCAGGCTGTTGTTGATGACGACACGAAGTTGAATT
Organism: Aromia moschata; assembly: GCA_029963805.1. Classification (NCBI taxonomy): domain Eukaryota; kingdom Metazoa; phylum Arthropoda; class Insecta; order Coleoptera; family Cerambycidae; genus Aromia; species Aromia moschata. The sequence continues at coordinate 58,729 of JAPWTK010001057.1, read as the reverse complement.
TGTTGCTTGATCTAGAAGAAAATCCAATCACTCCAGCCCGTCAACTGGCCCGTGATAGTAATCTTAATCACAAAACAGTTTTAAAAATATTTAAATATGAGAAAAAACGCCCATATAAAATGCAAGCTGTTCAAGAGCTACTTGAAGATGATCCAGATCGACGAGTGGAATTTTGCGATTTATTGATGACTTGTATTGATCAAAACCAGTTATCTTTAGAGTGGATAGTTTTCTCTGACGAGGCTACTTTTACATTAAGTGGGCACGTAAATCGCCAAAATTGTCGTTACTGGGCTGAAGAGAACCCCCATTGGAACACTGGCAGCATAGTGTGGTGACACTATGCTGCCATTGTTTCAGTATCTGGAGGCAAGATATTTTTCCCGGTAGGTGGATTGGGAGGCGAGGTAATATTGAGTGGCCAGCAAGATCTCCAGATCTTACACCACTGGATTTCTTTTTGTGGGGACATCTTAAAAGTAGGGTTTACATTCAGAAACTCAACAACATAGCAGATCTGCAGGAAAGGATAAGAGAGGAAATCGGAAAAATAACACCGCAAATGTTGCATAATGTAAGGGACGAAACCTACTACAGACTGGGATGCTGCCAACAAGTGAATGGTGCACACTTTGAACAATTGTTACGTTGAAAATAAATTTAATTTTTAAATTGTTTTAATTGTATGCAACCCTACAAACATACTAAAAATTAAAATTTGATCAGTGCGTTGGATTCCTCTTTCCACCAGCTTTACAATGAGGGGTCACAAGCCATAGGGTTGCGTTTGCAAAAATCATGTCGAGGGTGGTTTCAGCCACCCCTGAAGGGCTATATTTTTCATATTACTTGCAAAATGTAGGTAAATACATTTAAAAGTTGACGTGTCTCGGGAATTTTTTGAAAAATCATTCACCACCCCGCTAGCGAATATATTCCAGTTAAAGTCTCCACCGTGTATATTTTATGTATAGTCTCGATTTATGAAGCTGAATTATGAAGTACTGATTATGAAGTATATTGTATGGAGCAGCATCGTCGATGGAGGATAAGTCTTAAGCATAAGATTAAGGATAAGTTTTATGCGTATGCAGCGAAGTAAACGAATTTTTTGTCAAAAGAACGTTTTTTGAGTTATTGAGCGACCACGATTTAGAAAAATCTACTGCACCGAGCGGGTTCAAATTGTAGAATGATGTTCATGAAATACATAATTTTGTCCCGTTCTAGAATTAGATTTTTTTACGAATAATTATTAATGTTGTATACAGGGTGTTTAAAAAAGGCGCGGCAATATTTAAGCGGGTGATTGCCCAGGACATTCTATAAAAAAAAGTTCCTATAAGCATAAGTCCGCAAACGCTTCGTTAGCGAACTACAGGATGTTGAAGTTTAATTTTAAAAACAGTAAAAATTAGTCAGCGCTGTACATTCTTTTATCAATAAATTTGGTTAAAATGCCCCCCTGACTTAATAATTTTAATATTCTAAAATCAGCCCCTTAGTATTTCTACAAACAACAAACAATAATTTGAATTTCTAAATTAAAACAGCGTCGGGCGCGTACTAAAATGGTTTTTATTTTTTTTACTCAAAAACGGTGCGTCGTACAATAAAATCTGAAGAAAGCTTTTTTCCATCATATTTGAACAAGGAATTGAAAAATAATTTTTATTTTTAGAAAAATCAGCGGCGTCCTATTTTTTCCTTTAATAATAGCCAATGACATGCCGATACGCGCACCACTGGTAAGACTAAAAAATCATTCTGTGTTGCAAAGTATGCGTCTCCCATAGCTATTGACGCGCTTAAAATTTCATTGTAATATCTCAAACGGTTTTGGAGATATCTAATTTTTACTGTTTTTAAAATTAAACTTCAACATCTTGTAGACCGGTAATGAAGCGTTTGCGGACCTATGTTTATAGGAACTTTTTTTATAGAATGGCCTGGGTAATCACTCACCCTCTTAAATATTGCCGCGTCTTTTTTAAACACCCTGTATATTTCAAAGAATTAATAAATTAAAATAAATTCTACCTGCCAAAAAAAAATGTAAAAAAGTCAAATAAACGTATACTACCCCCTTAAGATGGAGCAACTCCCCATTACATGCAGCTCCTGTCCGTGCCTATTTAGATGAGATCTTCCTAAGTTTGTTGATAGGAAGAAGGTGACCAGTTGAGTGACCAGCCCAATCGCCCGATCTGACACGCCTACATTATTATTGCACACCTAGTAATTTACAGTATGAATATATAGATATGAAATGCTGTTATTAAAAAATATGTTTCCATTTTCTTGTATAATGTAAACCCGATGAGTAGTTATGTTGTGCACACTAAAATCTGGGACAACCAGTATTAATAAAAGCACATATCATTTTAGTCAATCATAAGTTAATAGACTCCACTAGCGTTTATCAGATATAATTTTTTTAATTAGTAAAACAAAAAATATATTATCCTTGATATTAAATAAGATGCTAATAGTTTGGCAAATTAATTTTGGTATACATAACTCAATCATGATGTGTCGAGTTGGCCAAAATGTGCCCTGGCACATAGGCGTACGCATCATAATATAATCTTAGCACTCACTTAACGGATCTGTAGATGCACCACCACAAATTTGTCTTAATTTGGTAAAACCGTTGTCTTTCTTTAAAATACTTTCGAACTAAATTTCAACGGCCTCATTTATAGTGTCACATATAGCACGTAGCAGCGAATTAACTTCGTCATTTTTATTGGCCTCATACCAACCTTTATATGTAGTTACTATGATTAGTTTTTAAAGCTGTTTCAATGGACACATCTTGAAATTTGCTCTGGCTCTCACTAATAGCTGTAGCTTCAGCCGGATTGAATTGTAAAATAATAGGTAGCTTTTATTTGCTGTAAATGTTCGGCATAGCAAAAAGCGGCTTTCAATCATGTTCCTCAATGAGTAAGAATCGGCTGTGGTGGTTCGGAAAATACCGAGACATTTGTTATAAAACTCACAAAGACGTTTAGAAGAACACTTTTTTGTACACGCTATTAATGCATCTACGTTGGGAAAGCATCGTCTTGCAGTTTCTCGTAAAAGATGTAAAACATGCACTTTGCACGTAACATGTAGCAAAGTAGCAAATGGCCTACTAACAACATCATGGGGGCACGATCGGTCATGACTAGAGCTACCAACTGTTGAGCTTTGTATATACGAGCCTGATCGCATATGAATTGGACCACTAAAATTAATAACACAACTTTATAGTTCGGGGTTAGTTGCTTTTGTTAAAGTTACAATAAGTGTTTAAAGTACCGGGCTTCTATTCAATTTTAGTCAGTTTGTTCCAATTTATATAGTCACAATAACACAATTGTTTATATGTGAGCTCACCTTGTACACAAAATACTCTCAAATTGGTAGCTCTAGTCATGACATCACCACCTGACTTGTGATAGTTCAAATTGTTCGAAGATCTCCAACACCACTTTGTTACCATTACTGTCTTTTACTAGCTAGTAACAGTGGGCGTGTATATTTCGAGGGTCCAGTACACGTACTATAACTAGGGTGTCGAATGTGTGCTATAACGCATGGCCGGACTCGTAATCCGTCATGTTATTGACGGAAGATGACATAAAAGAGATCAAAAAGACAGGAGTAAAAATGTGTTGATAATATATGTACATACATATATTATCAACACATACTCTTATTCAGAAACACCGACTGTCCTCATTGCTTGAGCGTACCTACGTTGCCACAACCAGTACTCTTTCTGCATTTGTTCTCGTTAAACATGAGCGATTTGGCCTGTACATTTGGTTGTAGAAAAATGATCGTTCCATATCTACTGAAGTTAAAGGTGCAAATTCAAAATAGGTCACATGGACAGAGGACGACACAACACAGACATTATTTTCACGAATTTCGTAGAGTTATTTGTATTACTAACATTTTTTTATTGTCACTAACATCAGTACATTATTATTTTTACATCTACAGAAGACAATACACGTGTTACTATTTTTATACTTTTAGCCATTGTTTGCAAAACCCGTTTATTAGCTATTAATATCGGGGTCATTAACAACCTTATTACCGCAAAATATGTTGTTTCGTTCATTGTCAGCCACATAAATTTATTGCGTATGTCTTCTTTGATATGTCTTCTGTAAATATGTTTTATGCAACGTATGGCTACTACGCAATGGAAAATCGGATACATATTTGGCAAAAAAACTTCTAAAGTAAATATTACAGAGCTCCACAAAAAAAATCGTTTGCAGGGGTCTGGCCATGTATACTATATGTGTTTTGGGTCGCTGAAACCGAATCCGAAGTCCAAATTACTCCATCAGATCCGGTTCTTTTCCTAACCTCAAAAGACGGGCATAAAACCATGAAATTAAATCAAACTAAAAATTATATAATTTGATAAACACCCAAACGAAATCCCATAACTAATCATATATTTCATCAATTCCATAACCATATAATCTCAAAACTCCATAACCTTAGGCCCCATAATCTCAAAAACCCAATAACCTTATGATTCTAAAACCCTCATAACTCAGTAAAAATCGATATGTTTGAAATGGATTTCCCCTCCGGGGTGTGCCTTTTAACCTCTCTTAACCTTTAACCTCGCTTAAAACCTCGTAACCAAATAACCAAATTTTGAAGTTGAGTGGTAGTAAGGTTGAAGGGAACACCCGTTTCAAACATATTGATTTACACTGCTTGAATGCGTATGTCTCTTTTTTTACTGGTTTATAATATTTTTCAATCACAAGGTTATGGGATTTTTGAGGTTATGAGGTTTTAGGATCACGCGGTTTTGAGGTTAACTGGTACTGATATTGAAGGGGTTTTCAAACATATCGATTTACACTGCTTAAGCGCGTATGAGTCTCTTTTTTACTTAGTCATGGGGTTTTAGAATCATAAGGTCATTGGGTTTTTGAGGTTATGGGACCTAAGGTTATGGAGTTTTGAGATTATATGGTTATGGAATTGATGAAATATATTATTAGTTATGGGATTTCGTTTGTATGTTTATCAAATTATATAATTTTTAGCTTGAATTTCATGGTTTTAGGCCTGTCTTTTGAGGTTAGGAAAAGAACCGGATCTGATGGAGCAATTTGGACTTGGATTCGGTTTCAGAGACCCAAAAAACAAATAGGATACATATTCAGACCCCTGCAAACGAAATTTTTTTTGTTCTACGCAAGGCCCGATTCGTATTACAGCAAGTTTAAATATAACCAAAATTCCTCTTTTCTAACCGTAAAAAGTTTTTTTTTTTTGATAGATATTCGATTCCAAATAATTTTTTACACTCTCGGCGATCACGAAATATATATCGACGACTGCAAGGAATACATAAAATATGTGATCCGTCTATTTTAAAATCGTCGTCATTTTCAATAATCTGTTTCAGTCTATTAACGAATGGTAATGACTGTGCCATTATTAAAGCAAATCCTCAAAAAATCAGGTAATATGTAAATACAGTACATGAATTCACGAGTGATTAACTCGCGACATAAAATTGTTTTCAATGCGGTGGTCGACTCGTTTACACCGCCGCGCCGGCATATCGCTATCGGAATAGCTCGCTGTCTTACGGAGATAGTAAATGGCCTATCCTGGGTTCCCGCGAAGCCTTCGTTCGGGATGACATTCTACGCACGGATAGTGGTGTATAGAGGGGCAAGAAATATGCGCATAAAAAATACTGTTTATACTTTCATTATCAAACAGTTGTATAGTGCCGGCTCTGCGTGACAGTATACTTTTCCGGACCATAACAATAACATTTAAAATAGAATATTTTTACAGTATGCTGTCTCGTCAATACATAACCACTTCCGTGAATTTTTTAATGCACTTATAATCTACTTTAGTAAGTATGCGTACAGTTGGTAGAAACTATCTACCAACGTAACGTTGTGCGACCTACTGACGGCATCTCTGGAATGTATTCGTTCCAGAATTCACGAAATAATTGTTTATCGAGTACATTGCAGGCACTCGAACATAAACTGAGTTCTCAAGAGCATACCATCTTTTTAATATTTATATTTCACACTACGAGGTGTGGCTATTAAATAACCGAACTGCTGTCATAACACTATTTATTCGTTACCAATTACAGTAGTAACTTTTTCGCCTTCAATGTACTCTCCTTGGCGATCTCTACACTGCTCTATATGTCTTTTTCATTGATGAAAGCAGTGCTGGCAGTCCTCTTCTGTTCAGAAGCTGGTTCAGAACCTCCGTCGCTTTTGCTTTAACCGATTCCACACATTCGAATATTGTCCCCTTTCAGCGCCGATTTGACCTTGGGGAATAAATAAAAGTCACAGGGGCAAAGTCTGTCGAATATGGTGGATGTTCCAACATAGTAATGCCATATTTTGCAAAAAAAAAACGCCTTCACAGACAAAGCAGAAAAGGCCGGGTGGTCTTGGTGAATTTTCCATGATTCCACAAATCGAGGAGTCTTCGTCTGACCCTGAGGGACCCAGTGAACGTAAACAAAGCCTCGACTGTTAAAAAAGACGATCATCATCGCTTTGAATTTTGATTTGCCCATCCTCGCTTTTTTTTTGCCTTGGCGAGTTCGGACTCTTCCAATGCATGGATTGGCGCTCTATTTCGGAGTCGTAAGTAAAAAAAAAAACACGATTCATCACGAGTAATCGCTGTGCCTAACAAGCCTGGATCAGTGTCAATAGTGTTTATAATGTCAGCGCAAATGTTTATTCTTGATTTATTTTGCTCGGGAGTGAGGAGTTTTGGCACCATTTTTGCGCAACCTTTGCGCATGTTGAACCATTCATGCAAAATGTGGCGAACACATTCTTTGTCGATTCCTGTTATTTCAGCAAGCCCTTGGATGCTTAGACGACAATCTTACGGATTCATTTACCTATTTTTTTCAATGTCTTCGTCCATTTTTGACGTTGAGGGTCGTCCGCGGATCGCTTCAGTCTTTCACGTCTCTCTTTAAACCGTTTAAACCACTCAAAAGCTTGCATGTAGGATAAACATTCATTCCTGTACACTTATTTTAACATTGCATAAGCTTCTGTAAAAGTTTTCCCCAGTTTAACGAGAAACTTGAGATTAACCTTGGTCCATCTGAACACTCAACATTTTCGACACGTCACTGGTGCGTAGACTAATTCAAACGACTGCTACAGTCAACCTGAGCGACCCACTAGCTTGTCCAGCGAGCATGGTGGGGAAAGTATCACCAGACACAGTTCTGTTCAAACTTGTCGCGATACGCTCGCAGAACGCTGGTAGCAGCATCAGTTCGGTTATTTAATAGCCACACCTCGTAAAGAACAACAGCAGTTTTTCTTTACAGACTCTACACATTACGGTAGCACCATCATAAATTAAATTTTCGAAATTACCAATGAATTTATTTATTTTGTCAGCAAATGGTAGTTTTGTAGGCGTTTGCACGTATGCTTTTTATTATTATGGTAATATTGACGCCGACGATATAAACACCTCGAACACACTAATACTGAACAAACGGCTGAACAATTGGCCCGCCCGCGCCCCCGCGCGCCTATACATTGCGGCACGATCGGCCTAACGATGTGAAACAATAAAAACATGCCGAAATAAACAAAATATCTACGTGCACTAGTTATTATACCTGACAGTTTGTTAATTTTACCCTAAATTAAATTGGATACGTACGCCTATTGTGTTGGAGTTATGAAACAGTTTTTTGCACGGCGTTGCCGAGCGTAATTCCAATTCTTTTGTTCGATAAATTCGCCATTTAATTTATGACCATAAAGCTGTAAACAAATAGTATGCTTTTTGTTGAAATACATGGGTGAATAGAGATCGAATCGAGAGAGAAATATTTAAAATTGTTTCATTAGATTAAAATCGGCGTTTAAAACTAGGACTTTCGTTGATTTCCTTGATAATACACCGCATAGTACAGCTTGTCAAAAGCAAGTCTTGCAGCCAAGCCAAGTTGTTCGCCTTGCTTGGTTAAAAAAAATATCAAATGTGAGCGATATTTCTTGCACATTTCTGTAACAGTTTTGCAGTAGCACGTGACTACGGTGTGGTCGTTGCTAGGGGATATAAAATGTGTAATTATTCACGGTACTTTACACTATTTATAGAATACACACAGGGTGTCTACATTTATTAATGTACAAATCCACAATATCCTCATTTTTCAGCATAATCGATTAAACTTTTTTTTTATTTAAAAGATCGAAAACTGATTCTTTTTACCCTACCGCCGCACAGTGGAGCAAAATGCTAATCTAGGAGCGCAAAAGTCGAAACACGAAATGTAGATAGATCTTTGCTATTTTTAATGTCAATATAAATGTCCAAAGGAGCTGAAATCCACATTTTTACTTTTGAAGTTGATTATTTTAAAGCAAAGCAAATGATGGAAACTGTTAGATTGAGCATAACGTCAAAATAGGGCATGATTTTTTCGCCTCCTATCTAACGTTTAAAAGCTAAATGAAATACTTACGACTTGCATGTACATATTTATGTTAATTTTGACGTAAATATTAAGAATGAGGTGTATAGTTTTTGTTTTTACCAAATATGAATGCAGCCAAATGCAGCTGAAAAAGTTCTTTATTTTTTTTCTGGAACAGTTTGCTAAGAATAATTGTGATAAATTAAGAATGGCGGCGAATTTTTTTTCACAATTTACTATTCATATTGGATAAATTAATTTCCACAATCATGTGTACTAAAAAAAGTTTCGGAGACAGAACAATATCGATTTTCGAAGATGATGACATTGAGGAAGTGAAAACTTTCAGTTCCTCAGTTCAGAACAGAGTTTACGTAAGTTTCAGAAAATTAAAGTTGAAAATCAGCGGCCCCAAATTGACAATTTTTGAGAGCAAATAGCATTTTTTCATACTATTCTTTTTTTGTATTTAATTCTGTTTCTTTTCAATACTATTTATTTCTATTTATTAAAAAAAAAAAAAAAAAAAAAAATGTAAAAAAAAAAAAAATCGGAAGGAAAGGAAAAATTTTGTCTAAATTATAATATTAACTTCCTTTTTTCCTACTGAAATTATCTCAGTAATTTTAAACAACTCTAATACCCTTATTCATAGGGGAAGGGGAGCATTCAGCCACAAAACATATGTTGGTATATAAAAATTTGCAAAATTCAGAAATAATCAGGAAAAGCTATTTTTTGAATGTGGGTGACTATTGGTCAAATAATGAGTATATATATATAAAATTAAAAACAAGAGAAAATAAAAACAGAAAAATTGGTTTAAAAAATTGTTGAAAATGGCTGAAAGCTCCCCACCCTTAGGGAGCATTCGGCCAGCAGAAAGGGAGCTTTCAGCCATGCATAAAAAATAATTAAAAAACAAAAAATAATGGAAATTTTAGAAAATAGTTTAATCAGAGACAAATTCTTATTTCAAACAAAAAATAATACCTAAAGGATAGTTAATTTACAACTAAAGTATTAAAATTAAAACAAAAGTGAAAATATGATGCTGTTCTCGTAGTTCCAGACACTGGAGACGTTTTTAGTTTGCTTATTATATTTTCGTTGGGAACCTTACTTATGTCATCAATAAGTGGGAAATAAAAAGTAGTTGACAGCCCCCTTCTTCTTAAAAATTGTTTTTTTTGTTTCTTCTGATATTCCTAAAATTTGGCCAACAAAATGGATCAATTTGGTTTTAGTTTTAAATTTGACTAAAACAAAATCTCCATTGTTGAGGTCATATCTGTTAATTTCCTCAATAACTTCTGAGTTGTCATGTAGATAAATAGGAGATATTGCATCACTTTCATTAGACGATGAATCAGAGTGGTTTACAACCATTAAATTATTTTTAGGTCGTTTGCTTTCTTCAAAATTACTCTTGAAAACATTTCTTTTAAAACCTTTCTTTCTGTTTTCCTTTTTCGAATATTTAGGTGAATCTTCTTCACTCTCATTGCCTGAGTCATCCAAATTTTGTAAATTTTGCCGTAAATATTCTTCTTTGGGTTTCTTTTGTAGTATCTTCTTTATTCGACTTTGTAACGTAGATCTCTATTGCATGGACCCTGGCGGACTCCCTTTCAGAGTAGGTACCATTAAAATTGCTAGTAATTGCTTATTTAATGCTATTTTCATCTACATTGTTCCTATTGGTTTTTAAAATTCGTTTTCGAGGCATATCTGAAAAAAAAGAAAACATTTCAAACAAATGGGGAGTATTCGGCCACAGCCGAATGTACACCAGGTAAAGGCGGACGAATGCTCCCCAGACTACCAATAAAGCATAAATTATTCCAAAAAATAACATTCATATTTTTAGGTTAGAATAGTAATTTTTATTCAATTCTACGCTATTTGAAGATTCTTTGGATAAAAAAACTGAACTGAAGAATCAATATTTTAAGCACAATTTTCTCAAAAAATATAACATGAAAATTCTTACCTGTAGACGCCTTTTTCAATTTTTGTTGATAAAAAATCAGGAAATCGCAAAACACGTGCTTATTTTCACTCAGATGAAAGATTAATAGTTAGGCTACCTAAAATCACTTGATTTGCGCGGGAGATTTAAACTACAATAAAAAAAATACGCTGGCTGAATGCCCCCTCCTTTCCCTACGTACTTAATACGTATACAACTCGTAATACACAATTATCTACCATTATGAACGGACATAATTTTGCATTCCTAAATAACCAGATTGTCCCACTGTGTGCCGCTTCTAAAATTCTTCCCCATGGCCGACTACGATTTTTTCTATATCTCTGAAATTTAATATAACCATTTAGCGATTTTTTTTATTTAAAATCTGAATCTATAGCGTTAATGAAGACTCCTCAAAACCCCTATGTACGAGATTTGAAAAAAAAAAAAACAAGGTGTTTCTTTCTATACGATCTCAAAGTTGAACCAAACATCTAGTTTGACAGCAGCTGGACGAGTCAACTGTGCCATCGAATTATGTTAAGACTCTTGAATGTTACATATCTAAAGGGTGTCCCAAAATTAACGCGAGATTTTAATTAAATAGAAAACACAGATTTATTTTTTTCAATTGTATTTTTTTTTATTGAAACATAAAGTACATATGATAGGGTTATGTATGGAACAGCACAGCGAGCAAATGACCTCCACGGCTTTGCTGGCACATACGCACTTTTTTGTCGAAATTTTCCATGTATATTTTACATAAATGTGGCTGAATTTCGTTGATGCAGAGTTGAATATCCTCCTTCAATGCACGGATGGATGTGGGGTTGTTGACATAGACCTCTAACTTCAACTAACACCACAGAAATAAATTCAATGGTGTTAAATCACATGATCTAGGGGGCCAATTCTGATTACCGAGAGTACACGACCAGGGAAATGTCTCATGCAGTAATTGGACTGTTTCACGGGCTGCATGTCGCACCGTCTTGTTGAAACCACATGTCGTCCACATCAACAACATCCCATTTAGGCAGAAAAAACTCGGTTATCATGTCGCGATATCGATCACCAGTAACAGTAACTGCTTGACCAGCCTCATTTTCGAAGAAGAATGGTCCAATGACGCCTCCAGCTCGAAATCCTCACCAAACAGTGACACGTTGTGAATGCATTTGCTTTTCGACAATCACATGTGGGTCTGAACCTCAAATGCTGCAATTATGACGATTAACGAAGCTATCAAAGTGAAAATGAGCTTCGTCTCTTAAGATTTTGCTCGAAAATCTAAGCAGATCTTTATTGAGTGTACGCTGTAGAGAGCTTCTTGAAATTTGCAGTTCTTGTCTATGAAGCCGAATCGATGTTCCTGGACTTTCACCAACACTCACGCACCTCTTCGATATTATCATTTGAACGGCTTGGACTGCCAGTGTGTTAAACGTCCCCAATTAATCCAATATTCCTGAATTTTTCAATTACTCTCTTCACAGTTGATGAATGATCAATATTCCGACCATATATTGTACGAAATTTGCGAACTGTAGCAGCCAAACTTTTGAAATTATCTTACTATTTAAAATTATTTCACTATTTTTGAAATAATCTTCAACAAAGAAAACGTGTTGTTCTTTAGTGTAGTACTCATTTTTACTTTACTTTAGTGTAAAGTGTAAACATTTTTACTAGCCCTAAAATGTCAGCTGTCAAACTGTTTTCTTTTTTTGATTGCCAACACTTTACCGCACAAATGGCGGCAAATTCAAACCTTGCGTGAATTACGGGACACCCTTTATAATCGCTTAAACTTACTTTTGACCTAACTCCGGTGACAAAAAAAATATTTTTGTCTATTATATGTACCTATGTAGGTGTTTATTAATAACAATATGCACCTACAATAAGAAAAACTGTAGTAGAAAAATATTGTTTTTTGTCTATTACAGATAGATCAAAATTAAGTTTCTAGATAAGTAATTCTAGATAACATTCAATTGTCTTGACATAATTCCATGACACACTTGACTCGTCTATGGGCTCTTAAATTCGATAACTTACTCAATTTTGAGATCGTATGGAAAGAAACACCTTGTATATTTTTTGTTCAAATTTCGCATATGGGGGTTTTGAGGAGTTCTGACTGAAGCTATGGATTCATAATGTTAATATGATACGAATCCATATATAAAATAAAAAATCGCTAAATGATTATATTGAATTTCGGGGGTATAAAAAAATCGTAGCGGGCAATGCGGATCAATCTTAAAAGCGACGGTAGAGTCAGAAGAAGCAGTTAAAATTTGAAGCAGACTTGGACATAAATTATAGTAGACATCCTGTATGTCGGTTTTCAAGAATAAGATATTGAAATGTGCGCATAACAAAGTTAGTGTTGTTTTTTGGGTTAACTTCTGATGATTACTATTTACTAATTTTTTATATACACCGGAACGCTAGATATAATATATATACTGGTCTCCAAACCACGTATTTTTAATATGCCTACTTATCGTGAAAAATTAAGGCCGGGTACTTTTAGTCCCGGTTAAGGCGGATTAATTAAAGTGATGGTTATACTGTAATTGTTTTCTACACTGTATGTAGGTCTTTTCATAGTCTAATCGTTAGTTTAATTATTCTGCCGTAACCGGGCCTAAAAGCATCAGAAAAATTGAGTAAATGCTATAATATAATTTGGAAACAAAAACCTTGAAGTGATGTAATGATCTAATTTTTTAAAAAATAGCCCACCTGTCTAAGCTACTTCTAGTTGTTTTATTATTTTTTTTAAGGTTATGATTGACATTTTTTAAATGATAACAATCTGCATTTTTATCCATTGTTTCAGTACAGCTTTTTTTTGTTTTCATTGGTATGAAGTATTACAGATACCTACATATTTACAGATACCAAACGCTCTAGAAAATAAATTTGAGAAATTTAAAGATTTAATATGAGAAACGTGCCACTTTTTTAATTGTGTTGTGGTTTAACACACAGAACATACGTTACTGTTGAAAGCAGACTGAGACACTGCAGAAATTATTAACACAAATTCCATGATTTTATCTATGAAAATTGATTGATGACGTAATAATTAAAAAATAATAATAAATCTGAAAATAGCTCGTGGTGCTATTAATGTAATAATGTAAATCGCTGCACTTATTTCATTTTTTTCCTTAATATTAAGTAAGTACTTAATTTGCCTATACAGTAATGAGCAAAAGTGTGGAACCAAGTAAATATCTCTGAAATTAATAGAGATTATTACTGTCATTGTAAAAGTACAGCTACATATACAAAAGAGATACAAAACCAATAAACTCCACAATAGGTACTTATTTAAATTAAGAAAATACGAGGTGTTCTAAATTAAGTAATGAGATTGATTTTTTAATTTTTTTTATTCGAATAGAATTACAATTCAGTATTGTTTCCTTCAAAATAACTTACTTATTCCATTCCTCATAATAGTGCTGGAACTTATATACTGAAATAGCCTTCAGCTGGTCGGTTACAGCCGTTTGAATGTTTTCTATGGTCCCAAAATGACGTCTCTTGAGGTGATTTTTCAATCTCGGGAAGAAAAAAATGTTTTTACTGGCCAAAAAGTCGTTTAGTGAAATCCCCGATCATTCTTGCAGTCGTCCCGAACACTCTGACGATCTGAACGCACAAGATCCCGTATTCTATCGACATTTTCATCGGTCCATTTGAACGCACAAGATGAAGGCCTTCTGCTGCGTCGTTCATCTTCAATCGAGTTGAATTGTTCATCTTCAATCCTAGTCTGAAGCAAAATCTGATAGCACACCGTTGCTCAAAATTAATGTCAGTCATTTTTCAAACGCACTAGAAAGAACCTGTTTACGAAAACAGTCACAAAGAGCAAATCAATGACAACACGTTCAAACTTGTAATTCCAAGTCCCGTCTCCGCAGTGTTGTTAGATCGGGCGCTACGTTGCCAGTTTCATTACTTAATTTACACACCTTGTATAGTGAGAGGTGAGCAATTACAATACATTAACAATACATGGATGAACACTTTATACATTAAAAATAAGCTCATCAATTCTATTTTTAAATACGTTAAGTGACAAAGCACACACAATCTCATTTGACAAATTATTCCAACTAGTAAACATTTAAATTCATGTCCTCGAAGCCGAGGATCAGTACTTAACTGAAATAAATGTTTTAAATCAACTGAAAACATATTGTGAAGAATTCGAGTTAAGTTAATATTGAATCACCACTTTGCAGTCTTTTGTACTCAGGAATCAGGTCAAAAATACGTAGTCTCTCTTCATAAGTTGGTCATAGTCTTCCATAGGGTAGTCTAGTAGCAGCACGTTGCACTTAGTCAATTTGATTTTTTTCTCGAATGAGAATTGGACACCGTACACCAAAACCATATTTCAATATCGGTCTAATATAAGCATTGTATAAATTCACTTTTGTATTGTAGTCTCCATATTTAGAGAAGAAACAATTCTTCGAAATTCATGTAATATACCACTTGCTTTTATACAGCTCGAATCTATATGGCATCCACGTCAGATACCACGTCAGATCACTAGATATAGTAATTCCAAGGTCAACTTGTGATGTTACAACAGCCAAAGCCGAATTGTAGACATTAAGTGGATTATAGTGACCAAGATGAAGAAAAAAATACTTGATGGGGTTGATTCGTAATAACCAACTAGTACACCAGTCTTGAATACCGTTGTAAATGGACCAATTCATTTGCAATTCATCGCCTTGACACTCCGAATTGGCATAAAGTTTCGTATCATCTGCATATTGAGGACAGCTACATTGATTAGCCAAGTCTGAAGAGTAAAAAAAAAATAACAAGGGGTCCAAAACCGACTCCTGTGGAAGGCCAGTCTCAACATTTAATAAACGTGAACTGCAGTCCCCTACCTTAATGCTAAAGTTTCTCCTTAAGAGGAAGTCTTCAATTCAGGTAAGCAGTCTTCCAAGAACACCGCAATAATATGGTTTATTGATTAACCTTCTGACAGGATCAAAAACTTTGCTGAAATCGAGATAGATGACGTCAATTGGTTCAGATCGATTAAGTGCCTTTGTCCAGGTATTAACACATTCAAGAAGGTTACTAGTAGTTGAACGGCTAGGCAGAAAACCATGTTGGTAAGATGGTATAATAGTCGTTAGTAAAAAAAAAAATGGTTGCAAATTGTCAACAATATTTTTCCAAAAGTTTTACGTTCTGCTACAGTTAAACTGATTTGTCTATAGTTTTCGACAGATAATTTATCTCCTGTTGTTGACTGTTGCCTTTTTCCAGGTTCCTGGATGTTCGATGTGTAGATGATACGAAATTTTAAATGTGAAAATGTGTTTCAAAAAATGATGACTTACCAAAGTTAATTTCTTTTTAAATGGAACGCCCTGTACATTTTTACATTTAGCATACTTGGCACTTAAAATGAATATTACTTTTACAAAAAAAAAACTGACGTTTTTCTCGAAACACTGACTATACTTTTCTCGACGTGCGTTTGGTATTATTATTAAAACAAGTTTTAATCTTCTCCTGAAGATATCCCATAGTATAGTAGTTCGGTGTTTCGTGGCAAACATCCAGTTTTTTGTTTCTACGCCGAAGGTTCCAATAGCCACTCCAGGATACTTTTACCAAGTTCAATGCACTTTATCTTATCTGAGTTACTTTTGAATTGAAAATATTTTGTTGAAACATGAAATGAACCATGAGTGAAAATATACTGTTCAGTCATATTTAACATGTAAAATAAAAAAATTAATAATTGTTGAATGATGACAAAGGCTTTGAGTGTTTTATTCATTATTACGATAATTTGAAACAATCCCTTTTTTCGGTTCTCTCTTTTATAAATGATTTCTATTGATGTTATTGAAATGATGTCCTTTTTACTCCGATATTTCATTTTTTATTTCAATTTTTTTTATTCCAAAATATGCGTTTGAGATAAAAAAAAATGTAACTATCCCCCTTAAAACTAGGATTATATTTAAAAAGGCGACTATTCATGATTGCTTAAATCTACACGCCACTGAGATGCATCAAATGTTATTACTTTTATTCATTTATTAATTAAATTAATCGAACTAATGGATATACAGGGGAGTTAATCTTAAGTGGGTCACATCGTATAAGGGAAAGGCTTTGTTACAAAAAGTTAGTGTTTTGTCTTTGAAGTTGCAGTACGAGGTGTGGCTATTAAGTAACCGAATTGATGCTACCACCAGCGCGCTGCGAGCCTGTCGTGACAAGTTTGAACAGAACTGTCTCTTGTGAAGAAACATTCCCCACCCTGAGCTAGCAGAACAAGCCAGTGGGTCGCTCAGTTTGACTGGAGCAGTCGTTTGAATTAGTCTACGCACCAGTGACGCGTCGAAAAAATGTAAAATGTTCAGATGGAGCAAAGGGTTAATCTCAAGTTTCTTGTTAAAGTGGGAAAAACTTTTACAGAAGCCTATGCAATGTTAAAAGTGTACGGGAATGAATGTTTATCTCGCACACAAGTTTTTGAATGGTTTAAACGGTTTAAAGAGAGACGTGAAACGACCGACGACGATCCGCGCCCCGGACGGCTCTCAACGTCAAAAACGAACGAAATCAATGAAAACATTGGTAAAGTAATCCGCGAAGATTGTCGTCTAAGCATCCGAGGGATTGCTGAAATAACAGGAATCGACAAAGAATGTGTTCGCCAGATTTTGTAGGAATCGTTCAACATGCGCAAAGTTGTGCCAAAACTCACTCCCGAGCAAAAGGAATCAATAATTAATATTTTCGATGACATTCTAAACAGCATTGACAAGATTCGAAAGATTGGAAGCGGTTAAATCAAAAGCGATGGAGGTTTTGAACCATCTGACAGAAACGGACTTCCAGCAATGCTTTCAACAATGGAAAAGTCGTAAGGGGGGGGGGAGAAAGGCGAAAAAGTTGCTACTGTAATTGGTAACGAGTAAAAAGTGCAGTTATGACAAAAGTTATGACAGCAGTTCAGTTATTTAATAGCCACACCTCGTATGAAGACAAAAGATAAGTTCTTTTTCGTAAAAAAATATACCAAACTTGATTTCCGTGTTTTGTTTCACAAAGCACGTCCTAATTAAATAGTCTATATCTAAAATTTTAAGACATTAACGGCTTGGAAAGCTTCTTTGTCGTCATTATATAAATCGTAGAGTATTAAATCAAGAAAAGATCAAGGTAACACATCTGTACTGCTGGAGGAAATATTAGTCACATTCTCCTAAATCAGTAACCCAGAAACAAATAATGATTTATCACTTTCAATAGCATGCCTGTTATTATGACTGACCGTTATTAAAAGAGAATTAAAGCACTTAAATAATGGTGATGTCTAATATCCCTTATTTCTAAGAGTAACCTAGATTTTCTTTGATACCAATACAATATACCTGTAGCAAATTAAGAGGTGATATTTATCAATTTTTATTTAACTTGCATTAATATAATAACGAGCCATCCAAAAAAAAAGCATCAAAGTTCGCCGAGCAAAAAAAGACCTATTTCTATCTTAAATTTATAATCTTATATAATATCAAATAGATATAATTATTTAGGAATTTCTCTTTCATGTTCATCATTATTTAGAGATCAAACAATGGTAGCCGTCTTTAAGGCTAAGCAAGCTGTTGGGGCTGTCATGTCAACGTTAGCCAAATCAAAAATCGTATCTTGGGAGTCTAGATTAACCCTGTTTAACTCAATAATTTTGAGCACTCTGAGCAGCTGCATTCCGGTTTGGGGATTGCGTTATTTACATGAAATTGAAAGGGTACAAGTTGGATTTTTTAAAAGACTTCTGTTACTAAATAAAACAACTCCTGATTATATGTTACGCCTCGAAACAGGCTCCATAAAATTGGAGTATTTTGACTTTAAAGATTGCCTAAACTGGCTCTTAAAAATCTTAAGTATGGATGAAACCCGCTTACCCAAAATTGTATTTATTAAACTCCTAGCTTTACAAAACTCTGCACTCCACTTACAACTGGGCTGTACAAATGAAATCAATGTTTGATAAACTTAATTTTTCCGAGGTCTGGGACAAATTGACTGTCCAAAATTTAAAAAGAAATTTCAGTGCAATTCTAGAAGTGCATAGATCGTATCTACATAGAGAAGATTTATCTATGTTAGCGGCATCAGGGTACTCTAGAATCTACAAATGTGTCACTGTGCGTACAACTCCAGCCAGCTATATGCT
>JAPWTK010001057.1:0-37500 GCA_029963805.1 Aromia moschata | reverse complement strand
ACGACCATCGTCGTACCGGTACAAACTAGACCAGGATTTATCAAAGAAGATGAGATTGTGCCATTCCTCCCTCCCCAAATGCTTTTCTTGGCACCATTGGAGACGTAGACGACGTTCTCGTAGTCAGCGGAAGTCGCAACAATTGACGTCGAGACGAAAGCCCAAAATCGAATTAGCGGCATCTGACTGACCGTAAAGATAAATGTAATTGTGTAACCACTGCCCACTGTTGAGCTAATTGGGTTGCTGTTTGTGTTCACTCCCTTAGTGCTGATTGATGAAGGTGGCGATTTTTGCGGTCTGCAGTTCGCATTCGCCCACCAGTGCCAGGTCGTCTCACGGTAGTCTATTCTTCACTCTACTGCCAACATGCCCATGACTGCCACTATAGACTGTCATATCTCGATATGACATACTCCTCTCACGTAGGCCTAAAATTCGACCTGTCTTAAATTCACCAACATAATTTTTTTTGTCATCATAATAAACCAAAATACAGAATGCCATGACGTTATTATTGTTTATACTGGGTGTTGCCACCAGTGTATTTACTGAGACCATTTTTAAAACAGGGATAAAAGTCTTGCAGTTTTCAGAAATTGTCCAGTTCGCAGTTCCATAATACGACGTTGGATTAGCATTGTAATACATACAATGACATAGGTAGGTACATACCCCATAGGAAATTGCACCATTACATATTGACGATATATGTGTAGAAGAAAATAAGTTAAAAGACACCAGTAAGGACAGACAAAGACAGTTAGATGCTACAGTGGTTCACGCTTGTGCACCTATTAGAAACGTATAACCTAACGTTTGGGGCGGGACCTAAAGGGGGGGGCTACACGCTTGCGTAGAATTTGAGTGGAGTGGAACTCAGTACTTGTTGGCAGCTATGGGGGTGAACATCGACTTAGCCATATGAAACGAAATTCTTACGTAATTCTGACTTTTACAATTATCCCATACACAAAAGAAGTGTACTAACATAATTGTATTTATTTTCAAATATTTGTATTCCCTAATTAACCGGTCTCAAAAAATAATTTAAAAGTTCTATAAAAAATAAAAAAAATAAAAATATAAATCAACCCGGTTATAATACGAAAAAAGAAAAAATGCCTACTGAATAAGTGGGTCAAAAATGTCGCCCCTTTGTGCTTCGCAAAAACCTAGTCTATCGTAAAACTCAGTTCTTACGCGTTCTAACACTTCAGGGGAAATTTTATTTAGGACTTGTACAATTCTGGCCCGTAAATCATTTAAATTTCATGGTCTTTCATGTTCATGTCCGTAAATAGTTTGTTTTAAATATCCCCAAAGGAAGAAGTCGTTGGGCGATAAATCGGGGGATCTGGGTGGCCATTTAATTGTGCCCGTAGTACTAATAAGTCGCCCAGGAAATGTGGTTTCCAAGAAATTTGTTACTTGTCGGCGGTTGTGGACCGGGCAGCCGTCTTGTTGAAACCACACATTCGCACATTTTATTTACGCAGACACGGCTAAACTGATTCCTTATTTCGGTTATTGTACTTAAGAGTCTAGACAAGAATGCAATTCACACGTGCGCATTATAATTTATGGACGGGGCGTCCCGCCTACATAATTTTATTGGTTCCTTATTAATGTAAACACAGAGACAGAGAATAAATTATAACAGTTTTAAAACGACGACATATCAGTCTGGCAACTAAGGATATAATATTTCTCTGTCAGTTCCCTTTATTTGAAGAGTTGATTCTTTTCTTATTTATTAATGCTCGGCTTTGAAATCTTGCACTTTCCTAACCGGTATACTAGGATTAGAACCAAATGGTGGTCTGTGCAGACTTAATGATGTCACCACATCATTCTTCTAGAATATTGATCTGGGAATGAAAGTATGTGACGATTTTCCCGTGACATAATCAGAGATTTGTTTCCAATGGCAAGAATACGGTCGCTGTGTGTAACATAATTGACCTTTCACCACGTATTTGATGAAAATCTTGTGCATATTTGCACAAAGCACCATTAAGTTCTTTGAGAAAATTTCCTTATTTCTATGGAAAATTTAATAACTATAATAAGTCAATTTACGCCAAACCTCCCCTGTTGTTATGAAACGTTCTTTAATCTTGAAAGGGGTATAGAAAATATTTTTCTTTTACGTTCGTTTAATTTTGACACTTGACTTTCGAGTTTGTTCATTTTTAATATTGTATAAAATAATCAATATTCTCAAATTTTATCTAAACTTTTTATGCACTTTATATTTTTAAGGTCAAATTCACATTTAACAAATTCAAATTGTGAAGGACCTGACACAAATCTAATGAAGAATCCAATATATCGTATGTACCTACATATCTTAAGGGGAGAAATACTAGTAGAGGGTCAAAAAAATCGATTATTTTTTTACTTAAAAAGATAGTAAATGTATCGTAGAATATGCATGCTATGTTTTAAAATCAAATTCAAAGCCCTTCTATTTTTTTTTGGTCGTTCTTCGAAGAGAGGGCGTAGTACGCATTTCGGTGCTGTCGACCTAGAGGACCTTATTGTGTCCTCTTTTGAAATACCTTGGGACGAATTTATATAGGCTCGCCAAGAGCTAGCAGCAAAGTACAAATGAGTTTAATGAAGAATCTGAAGGCTTACTGTATGCCCCCTGGCATCGCTGATTAAGGCGTAAGTATCACTTTTGGGTACTCAAAACTTTAAACGCATTTTTGTCGAAACAGCATTTTCGATGTTTATGCGGATTATAACTCAAAAATGGTTCAATCTATCTGGCTCAAACTTTCAGAATTTCTTCTTTATGACATTAGTTTCTAGTTAAACTAAAAAAAATCATAAACTTTATTTTGCAAAACTCAATAAATACTTATTGCAAAAATTACCAACAATTTTCAATTTTTTTTATTTTTCGAATAAATTGTGCCAATAATTGTCAAAAAATATTTTATTAAATTATTAATAGTTTATCGACTAGTAACCCTTTTTTATGAAGATTTTTTTAGTTGGTCTGTTACAGATTAAAATTGCGGAGTTCAGAATCCGCACAATTGATTTCCATGCATAATTTTTGTTCCACTGTACAGCCGCCATTTTGTTTAAAATATTAAAATATTTTTTTTAATGTTTCAATGTCAACAAAATATGTGTGCAAAGTTTGGTATTAATAAAATAATAACTTCTTGAAAAAAAAAATTACTTTAAAAAATCTATTTTTTTTTGGTTAATCTAATTGTATTCCCCCCCCCTTAATAAAATAAGTGTTTTAAATATTTGTTCAAAAAATACAATTGTGAGAAAGGCGATACGGGTTTTTGTGGTATATTTTTTATCATGAATATGCTACAAAAAAAACAAGGTAGGTAATTAAATTGTTATACATATATTAGTTGGCATTCACAGTACAATATGTTTAGTAAAATATAAATAGTAAAATTTGCTCTTTTTATTAATGTTATATCTTTGTAATTGTGTTTATATGTATATGAATTTATACTTGTCCCGTAAATGGAGTGTAGCTGTTGAGTGTAGATAAACTGTTTATATTTTATTTTATTTATTTATTCAGCGAGATTCGGCGCTAAACGCTTATGATGTATACAAACTTTGTTACTTATTTTGATATATTTTCATATTTTAAAGTTATTGGTTAAAAAGCAATTTCTGAGCCCCACATTTAAGGGGGCTTGACTCCTATAACGTGAATTTTTGACACATAGTTTGTATGACATTTGAAGAATGCGCTAAATACTTTTCTGTATTTAAATTCGTATCATCCGGTATATGCACATACAATGATAATTATTTCGCAACTAATTATAACTTCAGAAAATGTCAACTAAAAGCTATATAACCTTAAAATTGAATGGAAAATTTACATAAATTTTGCCGACTAACAAAATGCAAATATACAAATTCGATACTTAGGTATTATAAATCTCGGGTACTGGCATCTACTGCGGTCATATAATAGGTACATATTTGTATCATTTCTGAAGGCCTTAACGCATATAATTCGTCACCTTCAAATTATTTAATTAACAAGGTCTGTTTCGTGAAGAAATTTTTCATCAAATTCTGTAGAATACAATTGACACTGCTATTTTTTTTTTCGTTGTAAAGTGGTTCACCTTAAAATAAAACTATGAGCCGAGTGTGGGTATAACAACAATTAAAGTAATTTAATGCCAAACACCCTTTCACCGGAAACCCTGCATGCACCACACCCTGGTGGGGGAGAGTGGGCACAATTACAGATATTAATATTCTATACAATCTGAGTATACCACGTGTTTATTTGGCGTTATCCGTGCTACTTTTACAACCGTATATCAAAGAAAGGGACGTTAATAACACTAGCACACAAAAAAAGAAAAGTGGTCATTACTTTTGACCAGACCCATCTAGGGTTATGTATTTCGATGCGCTGAATCCGAATTTGAGTCAGTTTGAGTTGGGTCAGTTTAACCCGTACACCCTCAAAATTTTGAGTAAATTGCAATAAAACGCTAAAAATCGCTAAAAATAGCAAAACATGCAGTTATGCAAGCGAGAAAATTTTTTTACGAACTAGATCAAGAATGTTTACTATGTATTTCGATGCGCTGAATCCGAATCTGACGTTGATATAGTTCGTCAACCCTCCAAAATTGCAAGAAACCGCTGAAGATCGCTAAAAATCGTGAAAATTGAAGTTATGAAAACGAAAAAAATTTTCGAACTAGATCATATATGTTTTTTTGTGAATTTTGATGCGCTGAATACAAATCACAAGTTGATTTAGCTGATAGACCCTCCAAAATTAGAGTAAATTGCGAATAACCGTTGAAAATTTCTAAAAAATCGTGAAAAATTGCAATTATGCAAACGAAAATAAATTTCTTAAACTAAATCAAGTATTTTTCTTATGTATTTTGATTCGCTGAATTCAAATCCGAAGTCGGTTTGGCTTGTACACCAAGCCAACTTGTTGCCAACTTTAAATAAATTGCGAAAAAAACGCTAAAAATAGCAAAAAATCGTAAAAAACATGAAGTAGTAGATAATATCAAAAAATATTATTGTTCTTACTCACAGTAATAAACAAACCATGGTTCCTTTCAAATTATACAATAATATCTATAGATTGTAATTAGAATTAAAAAAAAACGACCTTCCTTGATTTTACACTGTTCTTCGCTTGTATCGAACTCTTTTTTCTTCGAATGTTCTATGCAGTAGGTTTCTCTTTCGTTTTCTATTTTCTCTCGTTATTTCTCTCTTTAAAGTCCAGCAAAAAATCGGCCATCATGTTGACATTCCATACCGTCCTTGATACCAATTCTCCATTTCACTTATGTCTTAATGAAATCGTTCTTTTTCTTCACTGTAGTCGATACAAGCGAAGAACAGTGTAAAATCAACGAAGGTCGTTTTTTTTAAATTTAAATTACAATATATTGATGTTATAGTATAATTTGAAAGGAATCATAGTTTGTTTATTACTGTGAGTAAGAACGATACTATTTTTTGATATTAGCTATATACTACTTCATGACTATTTTTTACGATTTTGGATATTTTTAAAGTTTTTTCGCAATTTATTTAAAGTTGGAGGGTGTACAAGCCAAACCGACTTCGGATTTGAATTCAGTGCATCAAAATACATAAGAAAAATACTTGATTTAGTTTAACATTTTTTCTTTTTTCGTTTGCATAATTGCAATTTTTCACGATTTCTTAGCAATTTTCAGCAGTTATTCGCAATTTACTCTAACTTTGAAGGGTCTACCAGCTAAATCAACTTGTGATTTGGATTCAGCGCATCAAAATACATAAAAAAACATACTAGATCTAGTTCGAAAAAAAATTTTTCGTTTTCATAACGTTTTCATAAATTTTTACGATTTTTAGCGGTTTTTTTGGAATTTACTCTAAATTTGGAGGGTTGACAAGCTAACTCAACTTCAGATTCGGATTCAGCGCATCGAAATACATAATAAACATACTTGGTCTAGTTTGTAAAAAAATTTATCGCTTGCATAACTGCATTTTTTTGCTACTTTTTTTGCGATTTTTAGCGGTTTTTTGCAATTTACTCAAAATTTTGAGGGTGTACGGGTTAAACTGACCTCAAATTCGGATTCAGCGCATCGAAATACATAACCCTAGATGGGTCTGGTCAAAAGTAATGACCACTTTTTTTTTTGTGTGCCGGTGTAATTTTACGTTGAATGTTATTTCGTTAATATCGTTAATATCGGTCGTCTAATTTGAAAAAAAAAGTTATTGCCATCGGAAGATGTTGGTGTCAGATAGGATGGAATAGGTTCCAGTATTTTCTACACTGATTAATTATAATATTTTGCACCAACGAAAATTATAGAGTTTGTGACGAATCGAACTGGCTAAACCGCACGCCTCTAACTTCTTTGGTTTGGATGCTATTTAGAAATAGTTAGAGCGCTGTTATATTTTCCAAGATATTTTTCAGAAACAATTGAATATCTCCAAAGCGGTGGGTTTTAAGTACTATATGTATATGCTTACTGAAGTCGACCTAAAATTTGACGGGGTATCAAAAAATGTACAAATACACAGAGTGTCCCATCTAAAACAACGAAATTGTGTAGCGCTTACATGAAATGGAGCACCTTGTGTGATTAGAAAAAATTTACAAATATGCACCACATTATTTTGGACAACTTTAATTAGATACATTTTTTTTTGGAAAAGACCCCACCCCGTCACAACTTCATGGAAATTGAATCCTTACTTCGAATTGGTAGAAAATTTAGTATAATGTAGTTCTTGACTTCCTGCAAAAAACAAAAGGGCCCCGCCCCTTTTTTAAAAAATTTTTGGAAAAAGGGGGGAAAAAAGGGGGGAAATGGCAAAATTGGGGGTTTTTTAAAGGCTCGATCTTTTGATGGGTTTGACTCAATCCAACTGCATACTGCAAAAATCTGGAATGCATTCACCCTTGAATTGTAAAAGACTACTTACTAGAACCACAGAACCCTAACCTCAAAGATTTACTTCAAATCCCTAACCCCTTAAATCTCAATTATTCGAGATACGCTCCTAAACACTAACACTTTGGTTCTGGAACATTCGGCCTCAACCACATAATTGTAAAAGACTAGTTCTAGAACCTCAGAACCCTAACCTCAAAATCTAACCCCAAATCCCTATCGACTCAAAATCCTATCACTCGTGACATAATCCTATAAACAACAATATTTTGAACATTTTGCGTCCATTCCCAAACTTACTAGAACCTCGAGAATCTCTAATTTAAAAATTCCGAAGAGTGTGATAGAATGGCAGGGTAGGCACTATACAACTCTACTCTACACTTTTTATTCATTAACAATTAGAGTAGCAACTTTTTCGCCTTCAATGGACTCCCCTTGGCGATCTCTACACCGCTCCATACGACTGTTCCATTGTTGAAAGCAGTGCTGGAAGTCCACTTCTATCAGCTGGTTCAGAACCTCCGTCGCTTTTGCTTTAACCGCTTCCACACTTTCGAATCTTGTCATCACAAGTAACCACCGTGTCTAACAAGCCTGGATCAGTTTCAATGTTGTTTAGAATGTCAACACAAATATTCATTCTTGATTCCTTTTGATCGGGAGTGAGGAGTTTTGGCACCATTTTTGCGCAAACTTTGCACGATTGCAGCATGTTGAATTATCCATCCAAAATCTGGCGAACACATTCTTTGTCGATTCCTGTTATTTCAGCAAGCCCTCATATGCTTAGACGACGATCTTCGCGGATTACTTTACCAATTTTTTCAATGTTTTCGTCGGTTTTTGACGTTGAGGGTCGTCCGGGGCGCGGATCATCTTCGGTCGTTTCACGTCCCCTTTTAAACCGTTTATATCATTCAAAAAATTGTGTGTGGGATAAATATTCATTCCCGTACACTTCTTTTAACATTGCATAAGTTTCTGTAAAATTTTTCCCAGTTTAACAAGAAACTTGGGATTAACCCGTTGCTCCATCTGAACACTTAACATTTTTTCGACGCGTCACTAGTGCATAAACTAATTCAAATGACTGCAACAGCCAAACTGAGCGACCCACTGGCTTGTCTATAGAGCTCAGGGTGGGGAAAGTATAACCAAACACAGTTCTGTTCAAATTTGTCGCGACAGCACCAGTTCGTTATTTCATAGCCACACCTCGTATACGCATGTATTTCTTACCCGTGCATTCGTACGCCACTGACTGTGCCCAGTAACGCGCACTATGACTCTGTGTCCCATGCGGGTGGTCGGGATACTTGAATGCAGTTTAGTACTGCGCTGTGGCACACTTTCCGAGACCCTAAGTCAATCACTATCAATTGGGGGTTCTAACTGATTAGTGATTCATAATTCTGTAGCTGAACGTACAAGGCTTCAAATATTTAATGTTTAAAGACTTACCTAACTGAGTTACAAGGGCTTAGGAATTTTTTTAAACCAATTCGACAGGGATCCAATTTCCATAAAGTTTGTGCAGGGTCCTTACCAGTTATCGAAGAAACCGAATTAGATGGAACTAGGTACCTCAATTACCTCTATAAAACTGATCAATATTTCTGAAACCTTACTTATTAACTTTAATTATTCGTACATTTTACTATTAATTTCATCGACTAATTTTTTAAATTCTGATTTATTAAGTATTATTATTATCTTAAATAAAAGCTTTATTAAAAATCAATTAACAAAAATATGAAAACGAACTAATAATTCATTTAACAACAGCATTCAATACTGATTATACAAAAATATTATTCATAACACCAAATCTTAATTTAAAGAATCTAAAATATCTAGCCTTTATAATAACAAAATACGACAACCTTATTGATAATCGCAGTAAACTAAAAATAAATTAAAGAAACAAATTGTAACAAGTGATTAGGTAGCATACAGAACAATCTTAAATACCTTTAATTACATAGCACCACATTGTCCTGATCTCCCCTAATATATACTAAAAAAAATAGTTATGAAAACGTCAATATATATTGCTACAGTATTAATAATTCTATGCACATATCAATAATAGTGTTAATGGTAAAATAGATATTCGTACATTGGTAAGAATACATACTCGTATATGTATCGGGTGGACCATTTTAGATGTTTTTATAGGGTATCTCGGAACATGTATACAGCAGTTCCGGGCTAACAGATCATGGCTATCGCGATCAAATTTGATGCTGTAGCATTTGGAAATGCTACGAAATCTATGTAGGGCCTATCAAGAATAATTAATGTATTTAAAATCAATAAAATTGATCGAGTAGGCCACTCAAATTACACCCAACGTGTGTATCTGTTCGCTGAAAAATGAAAATTGCTAGGGAGATATTTAGAAAAGATATACAGTGCGCGCCTAAAGCATGGAATAAATTCAGTAAACGTGAAACAAAAATTTTTGGAAAAAATCCTCGAACAGGTCGGTTTTGTCTAATAAAAACACACATTTTTGCGGGAACGTCTATTTTCAGGTGTCATTTGTTTTTGAGTACTGACGTCATCAACTTATTTTTCAAATGGCAACCCTCCATTTTTTTAATTCAATTTGAGACCCTTTCATTATCGATTTAACGGTATAAAAATGTTGCCACATTACATAACAAAATTTTTGAGTAAAGGCAATTGAATGTTACAAAATGAAAAATATTTTTTTCACAATAAATAAACGAAAATTTCTGAAAAAACTGAACATAAATAAAACATAGCAAAAAAGTACGTTGCTAAGCAAAAAAAATTATCAGAATAAGTTTTTTGATGTATCCATGGTTTTTACTGTCAGTTAATCAGAAGATTTGTCATTAAATTGTGCGAAAAGTTAATGTAACGTGTTAGTATTAATTATAAAAATTCCAATTTTAATATGGCACATTTAACTGTGACACAAAGAAATGAAATTTTGATTTTCATCGGATGTGGAAATAAGACCAGAACTCGGCAGGAGGTATGCAATTTATTTAATGCAAAATATCCAGATAACCCTATCATCCAATCCACAGTTAGTAAGATTGAGTCCAAATTTAGAGAAACTGGTGATATTCAAGATCTACCAAAATCAGGACGTCCAAAAATTACCCAATAAAATGATAATAAAATATTGACATTGTGTTGAGTATGGAGGTTAACCCTCAGAGTACCTCTACACTAGTTGCCTCAGAAAATGAAGTTAGTCAGACGACAGTTCTACGTATCCTGAGGAAAGAAAACTATAATCCCTCCAAATTTCAACTTGTGCAAGAACTGAATGAAGACGACCCCGATCGGCGACTGCAATTCTGTGAAACTATGATGAATCTTTGTCAAACAAATCCAAATTTACACCAGCAAATACTTTTTTCCGACGAAGCTACGTTTTGTCTAAACGGCACGGTGAACCGTCAAAATTGCAGGTATTGGAGTCGGACGAATCCTCATTGGATCATCAAAGCACATCCTCAACATCCGCAGAAATTAAATGTGTGTGCCGGAATAGTAGCAAACAGAATAGGGCCTTTCTTTTTTGAAGAAACACAGGAGAAAGATATCTGGAGTTCTTGCAAAATGATCTAGTTTCAGCGCTTGCAGTAATTTTCCCAAACGAGAATGATCCTGACATTCCAGATAACACACTCTGGTTTCATCAAGACGGAGCACCCCCGCATTATGCGCGCTCAGTTCGTGAATATTTAGACCTCATCTTTCCTCAGAGGTGGACTGGCAGACTAGGACCGACAGAATGGTCCTCGAGACCCCAGATCTTACACCACTTGATTATTTTTTATGGGGTTATTTAAAATCAAAAGAAAGTTTACTGCAGAAGACCACACAATTTAGCCGAACTACGAGATTGCATTAGCGATGAAATGGGATCCATTACATCGGAAGTCATTCAGAATGTACAAGAAGAATTTGTACACAGGCTTGCATATTGCCAAGAAGTTGATGGACGGCATTTCGAACACTTAATTTAAAGTTGTATTTGCCTATTTATTTATTTATTTATTTGCCGTTTATTCACTGTGAAAAATATATTATTCATTTTGTAATATTCAATTGTCATTTACTCAAATATTTTATTATGTAAGGTGGCAACATTTTTATACCGTTAAATCGACAATGAAAGGGTCTCTCAAATTAAATTAAAAAAATGGGGGGTTGCCATTTGAAAAATAAGTTGATGACGTCATTACTCAAAAACAAATGACATCTGAAAATATACGTTCCCTCAAAAATGTGTGTTTTTATTAAACAAAATTGACTGATTTTTTCCAAAAGATTGTTTTTGTTTCACATTTACTGAATTTATTCCATACTTTAGACGTGCACTGTATACAATCTGCGTCAACAGGATCAGAGTTACGATCAAAATTAGAAGCAACCAAAAAAATCGACCAAGGGCTCATTTTAAAGTTTAGAGCGTCTACTTTCAAACGCCGAGTGCGACGTTTATAAATCCATTATGGCGGCCGGAATTGGAAGAAAAATCGATATGGCTGTAAAAAAATCCAATATGGTGGCCGAATTTTTAAAAATCAACCGATTTGCACCAAACTTGGTATACGGGAGTTTTTGGGGTCGCTGATCACGAATCCGAGGTGAAAAATCAGATTTTTAAAATTAAAGATGGCGGATTCAATATGACGGAAGTGTGAATGTCCGCATGGAGTTTTGCACAATTATAGCAATTATTAAATATAAAGTCACTGCACATTTATTTAGAACAGAAGTTGGTAGACCTGGGCTGGACGTAAGAAGTTGCTAACTTGTCATAAACTTTTTCACACATAATATCTACGAAATTTAGTAGGAATTCAGCTTGGTTTACTTGCAGATCAGGCAGATTTCCGCCTGGTTCGGTGGTATAATTGAAAAAATTTGGCAAACATATAAGCTATTTTTGTATTATCCATAATTACTACACCAGTTTCATCTCGTATGCGTGGAACTATGACATTAGTTATTTGTACACATACTTTTTTAAGACGCTGTAGTTCTTATTTATAATCTCATATTAAGATAAAAAACATTTATCAATCTACATATACTTGCAAAATCCAATAAATTAGGCAGGTTAGAACTCTTACCTTAATTACGAAATGTGTAAATTAAGTAATGAGAAGATTTAAAAAAATTTTTATTCGAATAGAATTACAATTCAGTATTGTCGCCTTCAAAATAACTTCCTTGGGAAGCCACACAGCGCTGGAGATGGGTCTTCCATTCCTCATAGCAGTGCTGGAACTCATATACTGGAATAGTCTTCAGCTGGTGGCCTTCAGCCATTTGAATGTTTTCTATGGTCCCAAGATTACGTCCCTTGAAGTGATTTTTCAATCTCGGGAAGAAAAAAAAGTCACAAGTACTCAAGTCAATGTGAATAAGGGGGCTGAGGTGCCACAGGAATATTTTTACTGGCTAAAAACTCGTTTACTGAAATGGCTGAGTAACAAAGCGCATTGGATGCGATGCAACATCCAGTTCTTCTTGATGTTTTCTCACACGCACGACCCCTTTTCGAAGTTTTTCAAGAATCTGTCTGTAAAAGTGTTGATTTACTGTTTGGCCTGGAGGCACAAACTCTTTGTGGACAATTCCCTGGCTATCAAATCAGCATGCATTTCATCTTCCTCTTGCTCATTCTTGTTTTTTTGGACCTTGAAGTATGTCATTCTATGCTTTGGCGCTTGATTTCTGGGTCGTACTTAAACACCCAAGTCTCATAACCAGTAATGACACGTTCCATAAAATTGGGATCATTTTCAATAGATTCCAAAAAGTCAAAACACCTTTCTCTCCTGATGTTCTTTTGTTCCTGCGAAAGGTTTTTTGGAACCATTTTTGCACAGATTTTTCTCATCCCCAATTTGTTAGTCAAAATCTGATGAACAGTGATGTGATTCAAATTTAACTCTTCCTTGATCATTCTTGTTAACCAATGATATGAACGCACAATATCCCGTATTCTATCGACATTTTCATCGATTCTGGATTCTTCCGCTGCGTGGTTCATCTTCAATCGACTCTCTTCCTTCTGAGAATGCCTTACACCACTGAAAGCGTGAGCTCTTTTAAAAAAACACTGTCTCCGTAGGCGTGCTTAAGTTCTGCAAAAGTATCCGTTGCGCTGTGTCCAAGTCTGAAGTAAAACCTGATAGCACACCGTTGTTCAAAATTAATGTTACTCATTTTTAAAGTGCACTAGAACAAACTGGTTTACGAAAACAGTCACAAAGAACAAACAAATGACTCTACCAAGTTCAAACTTGTACTGATTGTGCATTAAATATTAACCTACCGCCCTTCCAAGTCCCGTCTCCGCAGTGATCGGGCGCTACGTTGCCAGTGTCATTACAATTTACACACTTCGTATATGTAAGTATAAATAACCCAATACTATTTTCCCCTTAAATACCTGTTATTGAATTAATTAATTTTTTTATTCAGCATTTGCGATAAGAATAATTTATTCATAAGAAATGAAATATGAGTTGCCACTCACCAGTGACAGTATTGCTAATTTCATAAACATATTAACAACGATCCTTTGCGTGTCTAAAAACAATAAATTGTTTTTTAAACCTAATCACTCTACAAAAATTATTATTCTTCTCTTACGAAACTTGTACTTTCTTTTGATTGTTTCGTGTGAGCATGTAGTATCGCTTCCTAAACGAAGATGCTCCTCTCCAATTTTTCCATGTTTAAATACCTAATTATACATTAAGCCTATCGACAAATATTAAAGACATAAAAAAATTTCAGTAAACAGCAATACATTCACCTCTCGAGTCGAAAGTTTCGTGTTGTATTAAAATTATCGGCATAGCCGTGCTTGAAGGTTTAGCTTTCGTCTTCTTGAAAAATATGATATACAACATATATTTAGTTATAGGTAATACGATTCACTCAATGCGTTTTCCTGGAAAAGTTATTCCACATTTAAAATATTCTCTAATTTTGTCTGCAATTTATTTATTTGTTTAAAATTTCGCTACATTGAACACAATTTTGTACACTCATGTGTAAGCAAAACATACAGGGTGCCTAATTTTATTTATGTGTAAATCCATAAAATCCGAATTTTTCAAGATAATCGATTAAAACGGTTTTTTTATTTAAATAGCATCGAAAACTGCT
This sequence comes from Aromia moschata, assembly GCA_029963805.1. Lineage (NCBI taxonomy): Eukaryota > Metazoa > Arthropoda > Insecta > Coleoptera > Cerambycidae > Aromia > Aromia moschata. Next base: position 23,365 of record JAPWTK010001057.1, on the reverse strand, counting down.
TCTTCTGACCCTACCGTCGTTTTTAAGATTCATCCCCATGGCCTACTACGATTTTGTGTATACTTCCGAAATCCAATACCGGGTGTCCCAGAGCATTCTGACTGATTTTGATAGTATGTATCTTTTGACAGAGCGAACATAGAAGGATTCGGTTTTCGCCAGCCGATGTAGTATTTCAAAGTTTTTTTTTTATCTATGTTAAATACTTGATACTTGTCCTACAGGGTATTTTTGAAATATGGTCAAATTCCACGTTAAATTCGCTACTATTTTAAATGCAACCAATATATTTTTACACCAAACAAAAAGCTGTAATCTTCCGCATTACGAAAATGTATAGTTTGTTACACTTTACTTCTAAAATGGGTTAGTAATTTTATTTTTAAAAACATCGTGTGTTTAATGTTCTAGAAAATTCTGACCCATTTTGATCGCAAATATCTTTTGACAGAGCATACTCAAAATCTTCCCGTATGTTATGTAACAAATATTTAACGTGACATGCAAAAACTTTTTGAAAAAGTAAATAAACTGGCGGAAACCACATCCTTGTAAGTTTACTCTAGTAAGAGATATTTACAGTGAAAATGGGTCAGAATTTTCTAGGGCATCCAAATACAATGTTTTTAAAATGTAAATTACTACCCATTTTGAAAGTAACGTGTAACAAGCCATACATTTTTGTAAAGAGGAAGAATGCATCTTTTGTTTGGTGAACATATACAGCGTGTTCTGTTCAAAATAGTGGCGAATTTCAACGTTGAAATTGACCATATTTTAAAAACACCCTGTAAAAGGAGTAACAAAGTTTTAACTATCGCGAAAGACTGTTTGAAATAGTAAATCGACTGGCAAAAACTTCATCCTTATGAGTTCACTCTGTCAAAAGGCATTTGCTATCGAAAAGGGTTAGAATTTTCTGGAACGTCCAAAACACGATGTTCTTAAACATAATAGTACTATCCCATTTTGAAAATAAAGTGTAACAAATCATACATTTTTAAAAGGCGAAAGATTGTAGCTTTTGTTTGGTGTACAACATATACAGTGTGTTACATTTAAAATAGTAGCGAAATTTAAAGTTATCAAAAACACAAGTTTTTAACATACGAGTAGTATGAAAAAAAACTTTTTGAAACAGTAAATTGACTGGCGAAAACCACATCCTTGAAGAAGATATTTACGATAAAAATGGGTGAGAATTGTCTGGGACATCCAATATAACCATTTAGCGGTTTTTGTTATTTAAAATCTGAATCCATACCGTTAATCAGGACTCCTCAAAACCCCCAAAAAATTTGCGAAATTTAAAAAAATATATACAGGGTTCTTCCCAAAGTTGAGCCAAATATCAAGTTTGGCAGCCCTTGACGAATCAAGTGTGTTATGGAATGATGTCAAGACAATTGAATGTTCTCTAGAATCACTCAAACTTAATTTTGACCTAACTATAGTGGACAAAAAACTATTTTTTGTCTACTAGTCTACTAGTTTATCTACTACATTGTCTACTAGTTTGTTTCAGAAATGTTTTTTTTAGAATTATACTTAGTAGGTAGGTACAATTTAAATATAAAAATAATTGTATCAATATGTTATAAAAAATGTTGAAATTAATTTACGATTAGATTACTCTAACAGTTCAATTTAAAAATTCTCATTATTTCGTGTGTATCTAAATAAACAAAATCACTACGCACAAGTTTAACTTAGTGGTTTGTTTTTTCTTTATTTACAATACATAACACTTTGTAAATCAAAATATAATGAATGAATATGTACTGTTATTCTTGGTAAATAAATTATTATTATTATTAAATTATTATTAGGTGCATATTATTATTAATAAACACCTACATATAGTAGACAAAAATATTTTTTGTCTACGGCAGTTAGGTCAAAATTAAGTTTAAGCGATTACAGATAACATTCAACTGTCTTGACATAATTCCATGACACACGTGTCTCGTCTAGCGTTTCTCAAACCGGATATTTTGCTCAACTTTGAGATGCTATAGAAAGAAACACCTTGTATATTTTTTTCAAATTTTGCATGTAGGGGTTTCATGGAGTCCTGATTAAGACTACGGATTCAGATTTTAAATAAAAAATCGCTAAATGGTTATAATGATTTAAAAGGGTTAAAACAATCGTAGTAGGGATGAATTTTAAAAGCGGCGGTAGGGTCAGAAGAAGCAGTTTTCAATGTCCTTTAAATAAAAAAAAAAGTTTAATCGATTGTATTAAAAAATGAGGATTTTATGGATTTGTACATAAATAAAAGTAGACAACCTGTACATATTATGTATTTACATAATTACTAAATGTTATAAAGTGCTTTCACAATAGAATGAACAAATTCAATATCTCTTTTTGGGAAAGTTTTCACACAAAGAGCATAGACAAGTGGATTTTGTATTTGAAAAAGACGTTTATTCTAATAAATGCCATTTTCAGTTCGTATTTATGTTGTTTCTGACAACAAACGACAAATCTGCCATTTTTTTAAATTTTGTATGAATGTAGAATAAGTAGTGTAGACAATGTCGACGATGTTGACAATGGCGACAACGTTGACAATAGGTAACTAATGAAATTCTTATATATTATTATTATCTTATACGTTATATTTCTTACAATTTGTATCATCCCTTTATTGAAAATGTGGTTTTAAATGAAAGGTGGTCGAAAGTATAACAATAATATTATTATTATTGATCTAATAAAAATAAACGGCGAGTGCAATTTTTGTAAGGACGGTTAAAAAAAACAGTAGATCAGCAAGGTAAAAAAAAAGGTCTAAGTCAGGGGTAATTAAACGAATATTTTTATTGCACGACATATTTAATTAGAGTCTATTGCTCAACGTTTTGCCATTCCTTGCCTCGTATTTCTGTTGTCATTTGGTATACAGTAAGCGGCACCCTAATGCGTACATAGGTGGATATTAAATACATATTAAATGTCATAAATAACTATGACATTTAATTATATAAAAATACATTTTTATGTCATAGTTAGGCGAATTTACTTGGGCCGGGGGGGGGGGGCTTGGTTGTACATAAAACTAAGAAGGGGTCTTAGCGGAAATCTAAAGAGCAACGTTGCCAGAACTAATTGTAACTCTTAACTCTGCATAATAAGTCTTTATAAAAAACCCTATATTTACAAAATGCATTGATGTACGATCAATTAATATAAGCCAATTTAATTTTCAGACTACGTTGCGTATCGTATAATAAAGTTTACTTTTATCTTTTTTTCAACCCAACTACTGTGAAATAATTTTAAACAGTTAAAATTACTTTAAACAGCTGTGAAACAATTTTAAAATATCTAATTGGAATATTATGTTGATATGACAACATCGAACGCAGCGAACGAAGGCAGAACGAACGGTCCAATGGTTCACTCTAAGCTCCACCACTCTCCTTGTCCCGTCACAGATCTCATACCGTCTATCATTTAAATTATTTGAACTTTTTCGTCAATGTGATAAATATCCATTTTTATTTTTATGAATGTATGTAGTGCTTCTACAATACGCTCGTAATAACGCACTTTTCTAATCAGGCAATAGACCCGTATAAAATATAAAATGGAATTTCAAATTTTAACTCAAACAGCCCTACTGACAAACCGATGCCCTTCATACGCCTGCGCTAGCGATTGGATCGCGATTGGTTCTCACCTCATGTTTACGCTACTTACGAAGAAGTTAAATTATCAATTGCCCTTCATTCGGCTATGTACGCATTATGCTACCGCTTACTGTATATCGGCTCTGGACCATAGACATTCTTGTCCAACGTTCTCTGGTTATGAGCTTGATTGATGCAGTGGCGTAAATATTACATTACTGATATGAAGGTTGTGGGCTCGATTCTTATTACAATTTTTTTTTTTGAACATTAATGTAATTTAGACTTTTTACAATTCTACAGGTGTACAGAAATAAATCTGCTCCAGGAACTAAATCATTTCTTAACCAGACATATCATTTCCGAAGTATTTTTAAGCGCTGAATACGATCCCATTGTCAAAATTTGTGCTAGACCCTTCCATTTCCTATAAAAGGAGAATTTACGGTGAAAAACAGCCCAAACATGGAATAATTTGTGTTTTTCAAGAACATATGACCTGTCATGTCATTTCCGAAGTATGTTTACGACCATTCTTCTCTGTAAAATCCCCTGTAAATTTATATTACTTCGGAAGTATTTACTGTATAGTAAGGATTCCGACTTTTCTAACTATGTTGTACTTTCTGATCAAGTCCTGAAATAGCTGGTTCCAGGAAACCTGCGCAATAGCAAGTAGATTGGCAAAGCAAGCTCACAGCAACAATCAATATATTTTCAGAACCAATCGAGCATTTAAATCTTTATAATCTCAACCAGGATAATGTTAAAACTAATTTCTCCGTTTTTGGACTCTTTTTCACCCTGAACTCTAATTTTATGGAAAATTAGAATATTCAGCGCGTAAAAATACTTCGGGATGGCATGTCTTGGACATACGTCCTTGAAAAACACAAATTCTTCCATTTTTGGACTGTGTTTCACCGTAAATTCTCCTTTTATAGGAAACGGAAGAGTCTAGTACAAATTTTGATGACGGGGTCGTATTCAGCGCTTAAAAATACTTCGGAAATGACATGTCTGATTAAGAAATGATTAATATTTCAAAAAATATATATATTTCACATAAAAACTGACACCAGCCCGACTTACAAATCTACGCGGTAGAAAGTTTTCTGAGTAAAAATTCGGTTTCAGCACAAAAAAAAACTTCGGATTTGATAGGTTCAGTTCCCGGATCAGAATTTTTTTGTAGACCTATGTTATTGGTTTTTAGGTGTAGAGGTAACATGTTACTGTCTCAGAATTACAAGGTTCTATGTTACACAGAAACAATTTTGAGTTAAACGCATTTAAAGTTTTTGGTGACAGAAGAATACGGTATAAGATCAATCGTATACTTCTTTGAAGCTGTCGTTAGATTGAATCACGTTAACTTCAATAACATTGGTTCTACGAGCGAAAAACGAAAAAAACTCATAAATTTTGCATAAAAAACATTGTTTAAAACAATATTTCCAAAAATGTTTTGTCCAATTCATACACGTTTTGTTTATTTTATCGTAATTAACAATGTCCTGTAGTCGGTTTTCGGATATCAATTTTGTCAGAAACTGGCCCTTATTTTAGCTCTATTTCCTGGTCTACCTGTATTAAGTTAAATGCGTTCTCAGCACCATGGTCGTCTAAGACTCTTTTTTTCATTAACTCAGTTCCAAATGACAATAGAATATTTTGATAACTTCAACGAAACCGCCTTAAAAAAGTGTCAACAATGTATTTGGTGAAATATCACAAGTTGTATAATTAAAAAGATATGGGACATTCTTTAAAACGTACCATCTTTTTTGTATTTATCTAGAAGACGGTTTCAGATAAATTGAAAACATCGTTGAAAACAGTCGGAAAGGCCATAATATCCTCTAAAATTGTTTCCATTTAACCGTCTTTCTATCTCCAACAACAATCGATATACCAATGCATCCAAAACCAATATGGGACGGACTGTATATTGCAATCATAATTCCTCTCTTCTACGCTTATGGTAATGGACACCATATATCCTCTACTTGATTATTCAGATTTAACAATTAATAATTAAATTACCATTAGGCGGTCCTATACGTATTTACAATTTCTTTTTTTGTCAGCAAGAGTAAATTATGTAATTTTCATTTTGTAATCTAATATTCAACAACTTTCTTCGACGGACATGTGCGAAAAAATTGTTATTAACCACTTATAAGATATTTGGCCAGGAGATTGCTATGGCATAATCAAGATAAAAACAAAGCTCAATGATATAGTGTGATATCTCAGTAAATGTTGTTCTGTATATCAATTAATTAGTTTGTTACATATGAGGAAACACAGTTCAATAATAATATCGTATAGTAATGGTCGTAATAGTATCGTATATCAGTATTTTTTTTGCAAAATGTGTGTTTTTTTTTTAAGAAACTACAAGGTGTCCAAAACATCTCCTCTTACACGGACACCTTAGGTACTAGACGTGGTTTTATGTCATTTTAATCTAATTTACCTTAATCCAAAAACGATTGTTAAGGGAGCTAGAACTCTTTGAAGATGGTGCCATCAAGTTTACTCTAAAAAGCCGTTAGGGGGCGTTCAAGTATTACGTAACGCAATTTGGGGGGGGGTCTTGTAAAACGTTACGATGCGTTACAGGGGGGGGTTCGAACAGCACGTAACATTGTTTTTTTTATTTATATAAAAAAACTAGGGAATTAAAATCCTCCCAAGTTGGCAACCCTTTTCGTTTATGTTTTACTTGGAATCCCTCCATTGTATTGTATGGCATTTTTATTTTGTTTTCTTTGTCAGTAAACAAATGTTTATTACATTATGTGTGATTGTTTATTAAATAACAATATGGATAAATAAAATAAATAACATACGCATGTATTGCGAGTTAGAAATCTCTTGTTTTATTTATTACTACAGCAAATGCGATTAAAACAATAACAAAGGTATTTTAGCGACTGTCCGGTACTTTGCGCAACATAATTGTGACTTTTAGGTAAAAATGGTCACTTGGTTGTTACGTAACGTTTAGGGAGGGGAGGGGGGTACAGAAAAACATTACGGCGCGTTACATGGGGGGAGGGAGGGTCAAAAATCTTCAAAAATTTTTCAAAAAATACTTGAACGCCCCCTTATCTAAAAAGTTGAACCTTGGTACAATGACAATGACTTCTAATGGCAAATAAGCCACCGTAAATAAAGTTTATCTACTGCGAAGGGTTCCACTTGGGGGGCCAACAGACATTTTGAATTACATTTTTTCTTTGAATTTTTAACTTCTTTAACGGTAAATTTTAAAACCTTAAAACATTTTATGACAATAATGCGCACTTATTGGAAGTCGCTACGATGCTGTTTTCGAGAAAAATCAATGCAAACTTTTTGTGTTTCTTCTATAAAATCCTGCTTGATTGCTAAATTATGTAAAGTTCGTTTTGATATCTCAACAAAATCAAATATCTGTAACAGTCAGCTGGTACTTGTGTACCAGTCACTGTGTGACTATTCAAATTTATGTTAAGAAATTATTTCACCTAGTTTGAATAAAACTTTTTGTAATAAATATTAAAATATAAATATATCTCAGTACTCGCAGTATCCCATTATCTCAATGGTCCCATAATTCTAATGTTCCCCCATGATCCCATTGAACTTTATGATGAAATGACCCCAATAGTCCCATGTCTCCCTATGATCCTAATGGTCCCGACACTCAATGATCTCAAATCCCAATTACACTAATACCTCAATGATCTCATTGATCTCAATGATCTCATGATTAATTATCCCATGATCCCATTGTCCATGTCATGACCCCAATGACACCACTGAACTCAAGAATCTCGTGAGAGATTACTCCTATAATCCCTAGACCCCACGATCCGTGACCCAATGGTCCCATGACTCCTATGATCTTAAGACCCCAATGATCTCAAGACTCTAATGATTCCAAGACCCCAAATAATCCCATGACCTAAATGATTCCATGTCCCAAATGATCTCATGACCCCAATGATCCCATGATTCCATTGATTATTATGGATCAAATGACCTCAACGACCTCGTTAGCTCTTTTGACCTCAGTGAGCTTATAACCTCCACGATGTGGAAACAAAGTCAAACTAGAGACATAACAATGTGTATTCGAATTCTTCCCGTACAACGACACGTCGCATGAGTCTCTTTATTTCACATTTAGATATAACACTACTTAACCTCCCCCTCCCCCCAGTAATATCTACAGCTAAATGCAGATAAATTTAATCCGTGATTTTTAAAGAACTTGTTTAGTTACAAAAATCTTAATAAGCATACTAAGGCTTATTTCTTCTGAGAATCCTGAATGCGAGGTCAAACTATGAGAATTACGAGAAAACAGGTTTGCATCGCAAAATTTCACAATTTGTCGATGTTTTGAGTATAGGTCAGGTAACGGAACTCATATACTTTTTTCGCATATACCATATATAGGGCAATATCCGCTATAGAACAATAAATCATGTATAAATAATATCACATGAATTGTTCATCTATCAGTAGTCAACTTACAATTTCAAGTGGTACGAAACCTTACTTTTTTCTCATATACCGTATTTAGGGCAAATCCGCTATAGAACAATAAATCCTGTATAAATAATATCACATGAATATGTTCTTCTATTAGGAGTGCAAATCTTTACATAATTTTCGACAGATGTGATTACTTAACCGGTTCCTAACATTACACTAGCACACAAAAAAAGAAAAGTGGTCATTACTTTTGACCAGACCCATGTATTTCGATGCGCTGAATCCGAATTTAAGGTCAATTTAATCCGTACACCCTCAAAATTTGGAGTAAATTGCAAAAAAACCGCTAAAAATAGCAAAAAATGCAGTTATGCAAGCGAGAATTTTTTTTACGAACTAGATCAAGTATGTTTATTATGTATTTCGATGCGCTGAATCCGAATCTGACGTTGATATAGTTCGTCAACCCTCCAAATTTAGAATAAATTGCAGGAAACTTCTGAAAAACTCTAAAAATCTTGATTTTAGAGAGATTGAAGTTATGAAAACGAAAAAAATGTTTTGAACTAGATCATGTATGTTTTTTGTGAATTTTGATGCGCTGAATCCAAATCACAAGTTAATTTAGCTGATAGACCCTCCAAAACTTGAGTAAATTGCGAATAACCGTTGAAAATTGCTAAAAAATCGTGAAAAATTGCAATTATGCAAACGAAAAAAAATTTCTTAAACTAAATCAAATATTTTTCTTATGTATTTTGATTCGCTGAATTCAAATCCGAAGTCGGTTTGGCTTGTACACCAACCAACTTGTTGCCAACTTGTTGCCAACTTTAAATAAATTGCGAAAAAACGCTAAAAATAGCAAAAAATAAACAGTCATGAAGTAGTAGATAATATCAAAAAAATAGTATTGTTCTTACTCACAGTACTTACTTAAACAAACCATGATTCCTTTCAAATTATACTATAATATCTATAGATTGTAATTAGGATTAAAAAAACGACCTTCTCGTTTTTACAGTGATCTTGGCTTGTATCGAACTTATTTTTAGGTTAGAACAGTACTTTTTCTTTTCGTTTTCTATTTTCTCTTCATGACTATTTTTTACGAATTTGGCTGTTTTGACATCCATGTTCCTTGATTCGCAATTTCCATTTCACTTAGTCTGGAGGAAATGTACTTAATCTTCACCGAGCTTACAGCGAAGAACTTTAAAATCAAGGAAGGTCGCATTTTTTTTAATTTAAATTACAATAATGATGTATCGTTTTTGAAAGGACTTGGTTTGTTTATACTTGAGAAAACAATACTATTTTTTGATTTAGCTACTAATTCGCAATTTTTTACGATTTTTAGCAATTTTTAAAGTTTTTTCGCAATTTATTTAAAGTTGGAGGGTCTACAAGCCAAATCGACTTCTGATTTGAATTCAGCGCATCAAAATACATAAGAAAAATACTTGGTTTAGTTTAAAAAAAAATTTTTCGTTTTCATAATTAATTTTTCACAAATTTTTAGCAATTTTTAGCGGTTTTTTGCAATTTACTCTAACTTTGAAGGGTCTACCAGCTAACTCAACTTCAGATTCGGATTCAGCGCATCAAAATACATAATAAACATACTAGATCTAGTTCGTAAAAAAATTTATCGCTTGCATAACTGCATTTTTTTGCCATTTTTAGGGGTTTTTAGCGTTTTTTGAAATTTACTCAAAATTTTGACGGTGTACGGGTTAAACCAACCTCAAATTCGGATTCAGTGCATCGAAATATATAACTCTAGATGGGTCTGGTCAAAAGTAATGGCCACTTTTTTTTGTGTGCCGGTGTTATTAATGAGATGTTAATAGGAACATATACTTTGTCAAAATAAAAACCGATGCACCGAGGACGCTATTAAATGAGTGCAGTGGTACCACCACTCAATTAGATTGCAATAATAACTATAATTGAATGTGTTATCAAATTTTAAATTTCGCGCTTGATATTCGTTGTTATGCAGTTGGCAACAGATCCGAAGTTGCCGTGTTATGCTACTTGACATTTATTAACAGTTTGTGTAATTATCTGAACTTTACATTGGCTTGTATAGTTATTTGTGTCTTTTTTGAGCTTCAAACTTCTATGTTTTAATTGAAAACCTATTATTTTCAGAAAAACGAAAATGTAATAAACCGCTTGTCAAAATTAGCGGGGTTTTTATATTCGAGTTAGAGGCTAGGGGTTTTTAATTTCTCGGTCTCTAACTTAACAAAAAGAAACCCCATATCGAAATTTGAATTAGCAAGAATTTGACGCCAATTTCAGAGACCTACAGGTTCGACTAAGAAGGAAGATATCGAATAAAAACTCCATCCTGGCACACATTAAGACCTCCTCAATAAGTTCTGTGTATTTAGTCGCTGTCCCATCTCTTCAAACCATTTTCAGAACCCGTAAGCCATCTCTTTGCATTTATGCTGGGTTTTGCGTGGTTTGACCTCTGTTGGGTGAATCCACTGATCGTAATGCTACCTAATAAGTTAATACATTAGTGTGAGATGCCAAAACACACTTTCACCCTTTGACTCCATAATCAAGCTCAAGTAGCCCTCCAAGCCATACCTACTCCGATTATGTGGTCTGGATATTGGCTGAAGAGATGGGACACCGACCAAATCCATAGAACATATTGAAGAGGTGTTAAAGTGTGCTGGGATGGATTTCTTACCTGATAGCGTCCTTCTTAGTCCATTCTGAATGTCTCCATCTGAAATTGTCGTCAAAATCTTGCGAATTCAAATTTCGACATAGGGTTGCTTTTTGTGGTGTAGACGGCGAACCGCTTAAGTCATTACATAGTGCCATCGAGTCATTCAAACCAACACTATAGGCTACCGAAAATTAAAAACCGCAAGTATCTAACTCGAATAGAATGCAAATGGCGCTAATCTAAAAAGTGTTACGCTAATCTTGACGAGCAGTTTAGTTGTTAGACTTCTATTTGCGAAATGCCAAAGCAGTTATACAGCTGGTGCCAGGAGTTAGTATCATCTTTGATACGATATTTAAAAAAAAGAGCAATAATGGTGAATTGAAGGGGTAAGAGCTAAAAGGGTCTAAGTGACATTTTCTTTATTTGGAGTTATTTGATCTCAAAGTTAGTTAGTTATTGTAAAATCCCTGAAAACATTTTTTATGATATTTTTTTACAAAAGAACGCAGAATTTACTTATATTTTTGCCTTTGTTGGAAACGTTTTGCTGAACGCTTAATTTTTTTTTTCAATAATGTCACTAGACCTCTTTGATTCTAAAAAAAAAAATAAAAAAAAATATTTTTTTATTATTATGTGAAAATTTAATTAAATATTAAACAAAAACGGAATAAATAGTTAATCCTCATAATCGGAGTATAGTACGTTGTCTTCTACTTCATCCAGGTCACTTTCTTCTTGAAAATTTACCTCCTTTTGGGTTTTTTTTGGCTTTCTTTTTTTTTTATTTTTATTTTCATTATGGGCCATATTCTGATAGAAGTGAAGTATCGGTGGAATATAGGACAAAAGTTGAATAAGGTTCTCCCACTTCAGGTATGGTATTTTTATGACAGCTGTATAAAGAGGTTTGTTTAGATTTTTAAGAGATAAATTAGGTCTAAGTGCTTTAAGAGACGAACACTTCTCAGAATGGGAGGCAGGAAATGTTGGATTCCTTGTTAAATGAAATAAAAATGATAGCGTTCACGTCTGTATTCAAACCACACGATTTGTCGCCATTTAAATGGAACTTTTTCCATGTCTTTTTTAGGATGTAACATGATTGTATGGAGGTAATTGAAACAGAGAAAGTCACCTTGTTCCATGTTATATACTTAAATTTTTTTGAAGTTCTTTTTATCCTGTCTATCCAATGTTCTGGGATAAAATTATGTAATGACTGTTTTTTTGACTCATGAGCCGAATGTCCCGGGTCAAAAAAACTTATGATGTGTTATTGTCAAGTTTGTGGCTTGAACCAGAAACATGAATAATTTTACAATATTTTTATTTTTGTTTTGGCCTCCACATTGGTCGCTATAGCAAATCAGTTCTTTGACAGTTGGTGGCAAACTCTTAATATACTAAAAAATATTTCATTTAAGTACTAATGAATGTAATTTTGTAGTAGCTTTACCTTAATTAAACATGATCCTATTTCCTGTGATTCTCGTTGGCCAACAAATCAAAACATTTATTCGCGGCAAAGCGGTCCAAGTGCTCTTGGATCATTTTGCCACTAATCACATAAGCAGTTTTGTTGACCTACTTTTGCCATTAATTAAAAGATGGCGCTAAATGTCTAAAAATCACTAGGATACTTTTGCTAGTAAATATTTTTTAGTTTTAATTACCTGAATTTGCCCTTAACTCATTTTTATAAAAACCGCCACTTAGACCCTTTTGGCTCTTACCCCTTCAATTACTACCCTTAACAGCTGTTAGAATGGTAATTTAAGCATAATCCTACCAAGAAGGCTACAAATTTTGTAACATTGAATACAAATGCTATTCGTAACATTTATAACAATTGATATTTATATGCAAAAAGTATTTATAGCTGAATGGTGTTAGAGAATTATTTTTTTTATTTATTTTTTAAAAATTTCAAAACTTCCGCGTCTTTACTTCTACCAATTTTTTCTGTCATTAAAAAAAAACATATTTACTATCTTTTACTACCAAGAACTATGCCCAGTTTTTTATGAAACTTGGGCCATCGGAGTGCAAATATGAAACCTGTCTAGGATTGTAGGGCATCAGCAGAGGATCAAAAAATTCTACGGGCACAACTCTGTTAAATCAGTCCTATAGGTGCTGGAGCGCTCCAAAGTTTGCCCCTGCTTTCATAGAGTTCTCTGCGTCCAGAGCACCTCCCCGTGGTGAAGGCGGTAACGGATGGTACTAAGTACATTGTTTTGCACTGTATTTAGTACAATTCATTATTCCAGCTACGATCGACACCTTAAAGATGAAATCCGTGCACCATCGGGGGCAGCCACAAACATATTTATAATGCTGCAAAGCTCCGATGAGGAGTAAGAACCAGAAGCATTTTAGAGCTCTCATTCATACGGGACGTCCAGGAGCGCATCAAAATCCCTATTTTTTTACTCAGCAAACGTGCTCCTATCGATGGATATATAACTTGTCACTGCACTTTCATGGCCCAAACTGGGCATAGATCTTTTTCCTGCTCTTTTTTGTACTTAACCAATACCAACCAGTCTTTTAAAACATATATATTATTTATGTTTTTAATGTTGAAAAAGTTATTTAACAATAAACAAACTCGAATAATCCATCCATATGCTGGTCAAAATTATTTATAAATATCGAATGATTTTATGACAATCTGGCATCAGTGCGTTCTAAAACTTAAACACCTGTTTGATGACTTGCATCGGTTTGGTATGAAGTATGAAGTGTACTTAATACTGTTTTCGTATTACAATTTCCTTTAGCCGTTTACAAATAAAATAAGATGGTCAAAATAAAACAACTATCGTGTACAGCAAATACAAGAGGTCATCGAATGAATTGAAAGATTGCGTAAATTTCATTCATAGTCGATTAACAGTAATAATGACATAGTACCTATAGCCTGGTTTTAATAAAGATTTTTTTTTATCTAACTTTTAGGAATATGAAATACTTAGCTCGGGGGGAAGAAGCCAGGTTTTACTGGGGCCTCCAATCCACCCCCTCTTTTAGAAGGTGGTCTTGTCTAGGCATTTAAAATGAAGAAAGTAGAAATTCATTTTAATAGGAATATCGTGATATGCGATTTGGATTTTGATTTTAATTAATGATCTGTAATGTCAGTAGCATTCAGGATACTTTAAGCGGGTAAAAGTTCACTAAATTAGTTGATGTTAATTGGATAATTTTGTGATTACCTGCTAACATACTAGGTTGAAGACCCACTAGATCTCTTCCTAGTAAATAGCAATGTTTTTCCTGGTGAGTATATTATATATAAAAAAAACAGCCTGATTATTAAATGTTGCAACATTTAATACTTTAAAGAATTAAAATTCATTTCCTTTATCGAATAAACTTTACTTTTAAAAAGCTGACTTTTCTTTTATTATTTAACATTCGATTACAAGAAGAAACCTACTGCGACATTTTATTAATTACGCAGATGGATAAATACATAGTATGTAAATAGGGTGGTTGAAAAGCTCCGGACCGGCTGAAAATTGTAGAAGATAAATTTGAATCGAAAAAAATATGAGTTTTATTGAATTTTATTGAACAAAATAAAGAGGAGCAACTTTCATTTCTGACGTCTTTTTCACAAAATTATTAAGTTAGGCTGATTTTTATGTGTATTTTCTAAAATATTCAGCCGTTCCTGAACTCTTGGGCCACCCAGTATTTGTCTGTATGTAGGCACAAGGAGTGATTTTTCATATAGGTTAAATAACAGCTGCAGGTACAGACGTCAAATCATGCTGATTGGCACAATATGCCTCATTTATATGCTAACGTTTTAAGAAATACAAAATATAAAAGTGTAAATGTCATTCTGATTTTTATTCATTATGCTAAAAGTTCTCGTACGTTCTATTTGATATGCATTGTATTTAATATTAATCTTTTTGGTGCGACTTTCCAAATATTTTGGACCTTACTCATTAAAGACGTTATATGTACCTTGACAAACTAGGCTCATACTTTTTTTTTTACAAAACTATGAGTAAAAATTTGCGGTGAAGAATTTTTGGCAATGTTTTAGAATTCCAAACTTTAAGAAATACTTATACTTATATTAACCTTATACTATAATAACCTATAAGAAATACCATCAAACGGTTTTTCGATATTTAGTATTTTAATAATTTTATTTGCAATAAACAATTTCAGCTTTTTTTTTTCAAAAAAAAAAACGAATTAACGGTTTTTTTTTCGATTTTTATAAAATTTGGCAGAGTTTCAGCCACATTTCAAAACATTTCAGCACATAATGGTGCTTTGCAATGATAATAAAAAAAAATGATTTATTGTTTAAAATTGTTCTTTTTTATAATTTTCCAAATGAACAATTACGATTTTAACTTTTTCTTATGTGAATATAATTCGTTTTTCATACAAAAATTATACCAAATATGTTTTGGGCCCGCAACTCAAATTAAAAAATATATATATTTTTTTGTCCCGCCTTGTTAGTTGGTATTAATTATACCAGCCGATACGTTTACATTTTCAGAAAATTGTGTATGAGCGTCCATCATTCGATGGCGATTCTCTTTGCTCAGTACCAACAATTCTCTTTGTTAACCGCTCTTTAAAAACAATGGGGCTTCATCCAAAAAAACAATTGTCATTATGAACAGGCAGTAAAATAAGTTTCGAGAAGAAAAAAGTCAGTGGTTTAACTCTGTATTGTGTATGTATATTATGATACCGACTAGTCCATGTTTCAATCAACGGAATAAATCAAAATATCAGGCAGACTAATAATAAACATACAAATCTACATTCACTCTTATTACTCACTTATTTTCTGATAGAATTTTGCTGATCATTTCTACAAATTCTTGTCTTAGTCAGGATATACTCGTTTCTTCTGAAACAATCAATCTTTAAAATTATGATATTTTATTTCATTAAAGTTGCAGAATCAAAGTGCAGTGCATCTAATTGCGTTTCCTTATCAAATCGAAGGTTTCTTCTTGGTTTTTGAATATTGTTGACCCAGTTTCACGAAACTTCCAGTTTTTAAAGACGCAGTCAATGACTTTTTTAACCGATTAACGCCCAAACGTACACAATTTTTCGTCCTTTGTCCTGGTGAACATCCCTGCCTAATATTTTGATCTCTTCCGTTGAACATTGTCTAATCGGCATCAAAAAAGACAGACACAGTACAGAGTTAAACCACTGACTTTTTGTTAACAAACTTCTCGAAATTCATTTTACTGTTTGTCCACTTCAAAAACAATTATTTTGAAATAATACTTTTTGAGGTAACATTTGATTATTTCATAAGGGCCTTCTGGTACTTCACAACATACTTATCCAAGATATGGGTACTTACAAAGTTTTCCAGTAGAAAAACTCTTTGAATAACTCATCCTAAGAAAAAATTGACATGTAAAATTAAGAATAATTTATTTTTTGCAATCACAGGAACTATCTCGGAACGAGTACCAGTGGCGGCTAGTGAAATCTGAAATGCTCGCATTTTCGTAACGAGGAATGTGAATCACATCATATTTTAGGGGATAATTACTAGATCTAATTGTAAGTAGTAGACTATAATAGCAAAAGAACTTCAAATGAAACTTGAAAAAAATCCAAAAAAAATGTCTGCCTCCCCAGAAGATGGAGGGAAACATCTTTGTTTCGAAATAATTCGGATTTATTTTTACAATTATCAAGTGTATACAAAACACTTTTCATTCTTGGGCTTCTTGCAAATTTTTATTCAGCTTAATTAGTATAAAGCTGAATTGATACAGATTTGTATGCAATTTTGATTTGTATGCTAATTGCATACAGATTAAAGTTATAGTTAACTATTGCATAATCTGTATAAACGAAATGTTGGAATGAAATAAAAATTCAAATTACTGTGACTTTTACACATCTCGGATTTTCGAGAAATTAACAGTTATAAAAAGTTTTTTTACTTGGTGATTATGAAAAAAAAATATTTTGCAAATACTGGGTCCGGCAAAAGATCACCCACATTTTGCACCTTCACTGTGGGAGGCCGAATCACTCAAGGGAGGTGGTAGACGAGGAAATTTAGCATTCCACCTCCAAAATTTCCGCAGTAAGATGGATTTTGACGTTATTAGTCCCGTTGGATTCCTTGTAAAATTTAGAAAAAATGTTACCAATTTTTGTCATATACAAATCAGAAACTGCATTACTGCACTTAAAAAATGCATTTTTAGAGTGAAATATTTCCAGCCAATTAAAGAAAAAATCATAATTCAAGAATACATTGTTGAAAAGGGCTGAAATTGACCGATGAACCTGGGGTCCCGGAACCCTGGTCACCAGGCCCTTCCCCGAGGTTTTCCCTCGAATTCGGCCTGAAACTAAATGAAAATGGTTACTCGTGGGTTTTTGGGGTAGCTGATCATGAATACGTTGTTAGTTTTGTTGTCCGTTACACCTGGAGGACCAGGAACCCTGGTCGCCAGGCCCATCCCCGAAGTTTTCCCTCGAATTCGACTTGAATCTAAACGAAAATGGTCACTCGGGAGTTCTTGGGGTCGCTGATCATGAATACGTTGTTAGTTTTGTTGTCCATTACACCTGGAGGACCAAGAACCCTGGTGGCCAGACCCATCCCCGAGCTTTTCCCTCGAATTCGACCTGAATCTAAACAAAAATGGTTACTCGGGGTTTTTGGGGTCGCTGATCATGAATACGTTGTTAGTTTCGTTGTCCATTACACCTGGAGGACCAAGAACCCTGGTCGCCAGGCCCATCCCGGCTTTTCCCGAATTACCTGAAAAGGGGGTTGGGTGAAGGGGCCCCGGCAACCCCGACTCCCCCCCAAAACCCCCCCCCACAAAAAAAAAAAAGTTCCCAATAGGACCTCGCTTCGAAATTCTCGGAATTGTGACTATAATATCTTGAAAATACGCTTCAATACGCGTATTTTAAAAAAATTGCGTCAAGATATTATAGTCACAATTCCGAGAATTTTGAAGCGAATGGGCCTGCCGACCAGGGTTCATGATCCTCCAGGTGTAACGGACAACAAAACTAACAACGTATTCATGATCAGCGACCCCGAAAACCCCCAGTGACCATTTTCGTTTAGATTCAGGTCGAATTCGAGGGAAAAGCTCGGGGATGGGCCTGGCGACCAGGGTTTTTGGTCCACCAGACCTGACAACAAAGACTAACATCTTTTATTTCGATTTCGGCCGCTTGAACAGGGTGTACACAAATTTCTGGTTTAGATTCAGGTCGAAATTTGGCACGGAAAATTCCTCGGATGGGCCTTGTTTGACCGTTTTCATGGTCAACCAGACCTCAAGTTTGTACTCAATCATGAGGGAGCCGCGTGAGATGGGGGTTGCCTCAATTTGATTTCATTGCAGTAGTCCCGTATCTTTTTAATAAATTTTGTTTCTGCAACTACAAACACTTTCCTCTGAAACTCGCACCATTGTTCGTACTCTATATTACCTAATCTAAAAGTTAGTTTTTTATATAATTCGTAAGCTTAAATTTCAAGCATACTTCGTTTACTATACAGATGTTTGATTTCTAAATCCAGCCATTTTTGTTTAGCAAAATTTTCAACTTTTTCATAATAAACGATGATTTCTTCAAATTCACCCGAATTGAACATGAGAAAATAATTAAGAACATAGCTAAGAATAACTGTTACTCAGTCCATTTAATATATGAGTTAATAAGGAAGCGTAAATTTAAGAGAACCCTGTACAATTCCACGACTTTTCGTAGAGATACTAATAATTCGAAATTTGTTTCGTTACCATATGAATATAAATTCACCCGCCGACTAATATTAATATCAATTTGGTTTATAATTCTAAAAATAAACTACAGACGCTTTTTGGTAACTCCAAAAACAAAATCAACAATAACAAAGTCAGGAATATACGAAATAAGTTGTAAAGACTGTGATCAAAAGTATATTGGGCAAACAAAAATATCTATTTTGACTAGATGTAAAGAACACATGGCTCATTTGAAATATGGCAGTTGGATGCCTTCGAAAGTTTAGAAATCATTATGTGTAACAGTAGTATGAATAAAGACAATGGGCCGATACCCACCAGTCCACTGTTTGCTCTGATAAACAAAGACATATGATGTAACCGTAGCAACAAATTAAGTGTAAATAGAACAACTGTGTAGGTTAGAATATAGTTTTAATCATCTCCTGAAGATGCCAACTTAGTTGGCGAAACGCGCGTCGAGAAAATTGTAGTAGTTTGGTGTTTCGGGGAAAACGTCCAGTTTTTTGTTTCTACGCCGAAGATTCCAGTACCCACTCCACTATCTTATCCTATCCTCTATTATCTATATCATATCCATTTCAACTTTTTTCCGGAACAATAATTTAACAAAACTCACCTCAATTGAGTTTACAAAACATTAATAACATTTTACGTTTTCAAAATTAAAATCAACATTTTCTCGGTTATTAATAAGCAAAAGTTAAAAAAATTTCATACTACTGAAAATAATATAAAGTCAACATCTCTTTGGAACGAGGTGCCGCACGACGCCTTATCTATTTATTTTTTTATCGTAATTCAGAGAGGGTGAAAGTGGGGAGAAATATGTTCATATAAAAAAATGGCATTTTCAAAGTATAAATCGCCCTCTTCCAGAATATTTTCGAAAAGTTCAAAATCATGAGTTGAATTTACTCCGTACATATGAAATGCACTGTGTGATACTTAATACTCATTTTACTATCTGATACAAAGATACACTTTAATAAACGTCGCGTATTTAGTAGGTTAACATGCCACTAATCCACTTTGCATGAGAGCAGCGAGCTGTTGCAATTCATTGGTATTCTCTCTTATTTTTTTTCCTTTCTTTTTATTCATAAATTATTCAACGTTGGCAACATTCTGCATTTTAGATACCGATCGCTATACGGATATGGAGAAGAGTTACAAAATTGGGAAGACGGGAAAAGCTCACTAAGAGTCAGGTTCGAGATATAGGTAAGGCAGATAATGGTTGTTAGTTATTATTTAAAGAATAGTGAATTAAATACAAAATTTTCAAGGTATCTCAATTTTTTTTCTCAAAATGGAGGCTTCGTTAGGTTGGTAATGATATTGTTTATGGAAAATATTGCATATACCGGGTGTCAACGGAATTTGTATAGATTAATAGATCTATGGCGCACTTCATGAAAATATTTTCAAGATGACTGCACTTCCGGTTATATGGAAAATCGGCATCGACCTATTTTTGAATGGAATGGCGCTTTTTTCATTCCAGATTTCGATTCTGCACGCTGTTTTAGGTATATTTTTATGGGATTTGCCAATACCCATCTTTTACCGATTTTGAGTCATTTTCAGTTTTTCGAGATTTTGTTCATTAGAGCCATAAGTTTTTAAACTATCTGTAGTGGATATTTTAGAAAATTGCGTATCGGTAATAGTATTATGCTTAGTATAACCTTAATGCTATACAGCAATGCTTTTATTATTTCTCAATTATATACAGGGTGTTTAAAATAGAACTACAATTTAGCTCAACTCAAACTATCCAAACTCATTTTTTTTTAAATATGATGCCCCATATTTTACATACATTACATTTTAATGTAGAATTCAATTCTGAATCCATCTATATTAGCATTCCCTATAACTATATATTAATAGTTATTTAGTTAGTTAAAATGCAGCCATCTTGAAAATATTTTCATCAAATCCGCCATAAGCCTATTAGCTAAAGTCCAGATTTTCAAAATAATTTCAACACGCCCCAATACTTTTAATAAATGGTTCCGATCAATCACCCTGTATTATGAAGAGATGCATGATTATATATGCATTATCATATTTTAGGTTGTGATTAATAGACCTAAGTAGAAGAACATAAGCATAACTAAAACATTAAAAAAATAAGTAAAAACTACAAACGAAATTTGTATAAAAAAAAAAAAAATTGCGCCCAACCGGAAACGGCTCACAAAATTTTGCGACATATTTATTTAACTATTACCAAGTGAACATAAAATCTATTTACACTTACCATTTTTAATTTCTAGATCTGGTTGAGATTTTACAATAGCTGTTATCTTTGAAAAAATGAAAAAATCAAAAAGCACAAAAAAAATATATTCACATAGTAATTGTGAAAAAATGATCTATTTCGCAAACATTTTGCAAGTAGTTTCCAAGATATAATATGTATGTATGTATTAGGGTGCTTCAAAAAAATTTTTAATTTTTTTTTCCAACTCTTACCCTCTCAAACGTTTCTATTGGATGTAAATAAAATCCTCCCCCAAACGTGAGCCCTATTGGTCAACTCTAAAGGGTCGCTATTTTTATTTTAGTTTCTCATTTAATTAACATGGGAAAAATTCTGTTTTTATTAAAATTGAATTTACTCATAATTGACGCAATTTTTAACAAAAAACCATTTTATATTCTTAAAGTTGAGTCTTTAAACTTTACAAAACTCTAAGACCAATTATAATTATCTTTACTATAAGCGTAGTTTCAGCCATTTAAAAATTACTAAATTTTTAAATTTGGAGAAATAGCTTGTAATAATTTTTTTTCTTGCATAATATCTCAAAATTTTTACTCAAACTATTATTTATTATTTAATAAATTTTCTTCGTAATCATTTTATTGATAACAATCGAAAGCACTGAGAGATATAAAAAATACACAACGAGTTTCTGAAGAAAGAGATCACAGACACTGTCAATTTAACAATTGTACCATATCTGTTATAATGAGTGCTGCCACCTACACTATGTACTGACAACCATTGTTAAAATATGTTATCCATAAATATACAATACTGACTAATAGTTTGGGTAAAAATTTTGAGATATTATGCAAGAAAAAAAAAATATTACAAGCTATTTCTCCAAATTTAAAAACTTAGTAATTTTTAAATGGCTGAAACTACGCTTCTAGTAAAGATAATTATAATTGGTCTTAGAGTTTTGTAAAGTTTAAAGACTCAACTTTAAGAATATAAAATGGTTTTTTGTTAAAAATTGCGTCAATTATGAGTAAATTCAATTTTAATAAAAAACAGAATTTTTCCCATGTTAATTAAATGAGAAACTAAAATAAAAATAGCGACCCTTTAGAGTTGACCAATAGGGCTCATGTTTGGGGAGGATTTTTTTTACATCCAATAGAAACGTTTGAGAGGGTAGAGTTGGAAAAAAAAAATTAAAAAATTTTTGAAGCACCCTAGTATGTATATAGACAGCCTGTAGATTCGTCAATATTAAAAAAAAAAAGTGGCAAAAAACGGTACAAACGACCACATATATCTATTACAATTAAATTTTTCTTATGAAACTATTCAATAGATTATATACGCACTAATAACTCACCCTGTATAATAAGATCTGAAGTTTAGGATTTTGTGCTAAGGGTTTTTGCGTTAAAGGATTGTTAAATTAAAACAACTTGAAATTTAGTTCGGATGATACTTAAGACCATGAAAAATTTGAAAGCAACTAATTGTTTGGCTTAGTCGGTTAAGGAATGAGGGGTTGATTCAAAACAAACAAATTGAATTTCAAACATTTGGTTTGTAATGTACTCACAAAAATAAATGATTAGGTACTACTACTTTATCATACATTGCAGTTGTAAATACCATAACATGTAAAACAACATTATTATTATTATTCTCATTTTCAAATTATTATTATAATCACGTATAAATAAATGTAAATATAAGCAGATATTTAGTTGGTTTACAGATTTTTAGGATTTTTTTAAAAAGCGTTAAAGTAGCTTCGTTAAATTCTTCAACAATATATAAAAAAAATATTTATAGTCAATAAGACTTACTTTCTACAACACTTTATGAATTATTTATATTCTATATGTAAATCGTATCATCTTACAAACATAAAACCGTTTTATTTAATTGTGATGCTCCTTGTGAGTATGTATATTTTTAGAATCTTAAGTTGAACATCCACTAAGCGGGCAAACTGTTTGCAAATGTTTGTGAATGTTTGTAAATGTTTGCAAACTTAGTTACGATTATATTTCTGCCATTCAAACTATTAGTATTAGGTGCGTAAAATCAAACCAAATTATGCACATTTAATTTTAATGTGCATAATTGTAATTTTTCGACATCACAAACAGATGGTTTTACGTGTTTTATTACCAATTAATTAGTTTCCTTCATCAAAAATGCCTTTGGAAATTTGAACAATCCATATATATATATATTTTTCAAGCTCATATATTTTTCAATTTTTAGAAAATTGGTTCTCCGATTGAATTATAAGTTAATTTGTTGTTAAAGCTCAATATAAACGTATGGTAAAACAAACACATTTGATAGTAGTAAGCTATTATTACATTTTAAAGAAGTGTTCCCTCTGTCCTAATCTGCCTCCCTGGAGGGGGTTTAGGACTTATAATAAAAAAACGAGATAATTCTCGTCTACTTACTTTACTTATTGAAAGTAATACATCTCTTGTTAGGTAACAGTCTTACAAACCGCTTTTAATAT